>CATKHJ010774803.1:0-13621 GCA_949750685.1 Vernicia montana | reverse complement strand
TAGAATCTGATTTAATTAATTTGTTAATCAATTTGAATCGATGCTTTTGTTTGTTAATTAAAACCTGACTTAATTAACCACTTGGTAATCCATTAAATTGGTTGAATCAATTAATCAACCCACCTTTTAGTCAATCAATCTAAAATATGATAAAAGGTTAAGACTAAAACAAACCCCTTTTGGGCAAACGACGTGGATTTTGATTCCCATTCAAAGGGATACGTAGGCATGCTTATCTAAAGCACCAAAACCAATTAAAATAAACTTTCTTCCTCTTTTACCTTCTTCACATAGTTTAGGTTTTATATTTTCTTTTGTTTCTTTGTTTTATTACCTTTGCTATTGATTTAATTTGGGGAATGTGTGACTCTCCTAGAACCCATAAGGGCTAGAGGGAGTATCCCCTAATTTGGTTTAAGTTATAAATTTAACATTTCTATTGCTTTCTTTATTTAATTCTTTTATTACTTTTATTACTTCCTTTACTGCTTTACTTTAATTCATGCATATTTAATTATTCATTCATTTATAATTGTTCATGAAATTTATTTTAAGCCAATAAGCATTAAACTTGCCAAACTAATTAAATGAACCGAAAATCTAATCCCCAAATCCTTTTTGGTAATCGAGGGCTGGTGCACTTTTTCATTGGAATATAATTCGAGTCATTTAATTGGGTTTTTCCTTAACTTTTCTCGAATAAAATTAAATTAAGGTGACGACTCAAAATCACTTTTCAAAATCAATCAATCAATTAAAGCCCGAGGGCTTCATCGTGAGTTCAAACCCAAATGAGCATTTCAATTCCCTCTAACGGATCGGACCGGTGCTCGGGCGAGTCTCACAGTACCATAAGGACATATAAAGGTGGTCTTTTCTTGGTCTTTCGGAGTAATAGGAACCTGAAAATATCCTGAAAAACCATCTAGAAAATAAAAGTAAGCATTACCCGCAAGTCTCTCAAGCATTTGATCGATAAAGGACAAAGAAAAATGATCTTTGCGGGTAGCATCATTAAGTTTCCTATAATCAATGCAAACTCTCTAGCTTGTTATAGTCCTAGTAGGGATCAATTCATCATTTTCTTTTTTAACAACAGTTATCCCATCCTTTTTAGGTACCACATGCATAGGACTAACCCAAGAGCTATTAGAAATTGGATAGATTATTCTTGCATCTAACAATTTTGTTACTTCAGTGCTCACCACTTCTTTCATGTTTGGATTCAACCTTCTTTGATTTTCAATTACAGGTTTATGGTTATCCTCCATTAAAATTCTATGCATGCAAATGGTAAGGCTAATCCCTTTAATATCAGAAATAATCCATCCAATTGTTGATTTATTAGCTCTCAAAGTTTTCTCAAGCTGTAACTCACTCAATTCAGCACTTACAATAACAGGTAAAGTATTATTAGGGCTAAGAAAAGCATACTTGAGATAGGAAGGGAGTGGTTTCAATTCAAGAGTTGGTGCTTGCTTAATAGATGGTGGAGAAAGTGACTTACCTTTACCTAGCTCTTCAAATTGATGCCTTTTATGGAATGATATAGGCAAGGTAGCTTCCAATGCATAAGTAAATTCAACAACTCTTTCATTTTCATTATTAGTTGTTGCATTATTTACCAAACAAGCTTCAAGAGGGTCTTCAAAATATTCTTTTTCCCATATTTCTTAAATCAACTCATCAATGATGTCCACTCAGAAGCAACTATCAGAAAAAGTAGGATATTTGCCTACTTTTAAAATATTGAACTCGACCTCTTCATCACCTACCCTTAAGGTTAGCTTCCCTTGCTTTACATCTATTAGTGCACCAATTGTTTCCAAAAATGGCCTCCCAAGAATAAGTGGAATTTCTACATCTTTATGCATATCGAGAACAACAAAATCCACAGGAATGTAGAATTTGACCACTTTGACCACACATTTTCTATAATCCCAATAGGGTACTTCACTGAACGATCCGCCAATTGCAAAGTCATCTTGGTAGTTTTTAATTCATTAAACCCTAATCTTTTACAAATTGACCATGGCATGAGACTCACACTAGCACCCAAATCACACAAAGCTTTTTGAAACTCAGTATCACCAATAGTGAAAGGGATAAAGAAACTCCCTGGGTCGTTAAGTTTTGGTGGAAATTTATTTTGGATAATAGCGCTGCATTCCTCAGTAAGTGCAATAATAGCATCATCTTCAATCTCCCTTTTATTGGACAACAATTCTTTTAGGAACTTCACATAAGTTGGCATCTGAGCAAGTGCTTCTGCAAAAGGAATGTTTATATGAAGTTGCTTGAAGACCTCTAAGAATTTCTTATATTATTTGTCCAATTTTTGTTGCTTCAAACTTTAAGGAAAAGGAATAGGTGGTACATATGGCTTGACCTGTGGTGTTTGACACCTCCTCTTTCTTCTTTTCTTCATCATGATCTCTTAGAGTCTCTTCTTTGTCAATCTCTGTTAAAACCTCACCACTATCTTGCTTTACTTTCTTTGGTACCACTTCGTCGAGCTGCTTGCCACTTCTCAAAGTAATTTCCTTACAATGTTCTTTAGGATTAACTTCAGTTTTGCTAAGCAAAATACCTTGAACTCTTGTATTGAAAGAACTAGCCATTTGTCCCAGTTGCATCTCTAAGTTCCTGTTTTGGCTAGCTATTTGATCAACCTTGGATTCCAACTTGTCATATTGCTTCTCTAATTTATCAAACCTTTATGTGGCAGCTCCAATGAATTTCTCTAAAGTTGCTTCATAGGAAGGATTATTTTTAAGTGGTGCTTAATTTTGATTCATCCCTTGAAAGTTGGTTTAAAAAGGTTGCCTCTGATTACCCCATTGGTTCCCTTGATTTTTCCCTACTAAGTTGGGGTGATTCCTCCACCCTAGATTGTAAGTATTAGAGTAGGGATCATTTTATTTCCCATTAAGGTTAGAGATAAAAAGAACTTGCTCCATCCCATGGTATTCTGAATTATGGTGATTTCTCCTACAAGACTCACAAACCGTTGAATGTCTAGACTAAGCATTGATGTTTACTCATTCCAAAGTCTTAGCAATTGCATCAACCTTGGAGGCAAGTAAAGAATACCAATCCATATCATGAACACCAGCAACTCTTGTTGTCACACTTCTTTCATTAGATCAATGGTAGTTATTGGTTTTCATTTCTTCAAGAAGGTCATATGCATTCGTAGCGTTCTTGTTCATGAGGGCTCCTCCAACAGCTGCGTTAATAGTACTTCTCATCTGAGTAGTGAGGCCATTATAGGTCTGTACTATCAACCAATCAGGGATACCATGATGGGGACACTTCCGTTGCAAATCCTTGAACCTTTCCCAAGTTTCATAGAGAGTCTCTCCCTCAAATTGAGTGAAGTTAGTGATGTTTCACAAGAAAAACCCCTATGAGTTGATTCCATGTAGTGATTGACCTTGGAGCTTGAGAGGTTAGCTATGTTTTTACTTTATCCTTAAGAGAGAATGGGAAAAGCCTCAGTCTAATGGCATCATCAATAATGCCATTCATCTTAATTGTATCACAGATTTCTAAAAAATTTGCCAAATGGGCATTGGCATCCTCCATGACTCCTCCCCCAAATTGAGATTGTTGAACCATATGTATGAGTGACTGTTTGATCTCAAAGTTGTTAGCTGCAACATTCAGCCTTTCAATGCTAAACCGTATAACCGAGCTTGGCATGGCAAACTCATGCAGTGCCCTGTTAGCTCCATTGTTTGCCATCTCTTCTCCTTCGCTTCCTTCCTCAAAATTTTCTTGATCAAATTTTGCTCCTTTTTCCAAAGCCTATAGATCTTTGGCTTTTTCTTATTTTTCCTTTTTGAGTCTCTCCTTTTTAGCTTTAGTCAAAGCTTTATACCTACGCTTGATTTCAAGATCTAACTCCTCTAACTTTGCGTTGGGATCACTTCTCATAAACACGTAAAGGGATGTTCAAACAAAATAATAATAATAATAAAGAATCTAAAGTAATAGAGTATATCAATTTTATTGATATTGACAATGTCGCCTTTCTTGGTAACGGCGTCAAAAACTTATTGTGCGATTTCTGCAAGTGTACAGATCGTGGGCAAGTAATAGTATGTGAGTAGAGTCTCATGATCACAAGTAATTAACACAAACCCATTAAGCATTATAAAAATCTATTTAACAATCACAAAGGAGTATTCTTATTTCTAAGCAATACATACCCTAGGTTAATTATCTTAATGAACTAATATTGCGTTTTCACTCTCGCTACTTCATACAATATCTTAATTCATGTAATTAATGGCCAATTAATTTCAAGCATTAAACCTTAAGATAAAAGATTAATTCCAACAATCAAACCCAATCAATTAAATATAAATAATCATAGGCAAATTAAAAGATTACATCTAAATCCTAGAAAGATAAATTAGCTACTCAAAATTAAGAAGAAAGAAACAATTAAATTAACAATCAATCTAATAGAAAAAATAATAACAACTTATTATTGAATTGAATAATAAAAGTTTAGAAATAACTCTTTTTGGGATACATTATTTGGCGTACACGAGCTCCAAAATTTCTCTTCTTGATTTAAATGAAAATAAAAAGAAATGAAACTAAGAAAATATAAATCTCTGTAAATATTTGTTTATTTGATTGAATGATAATTTGAAGGAGGGGTGGTAATGCCTATTTATAGGCAATTTTCATTTTCTTTTTCCACCATTTTGCATCATTGCTTGCATCATTATTATTATGACATCATTGCCCGCATCATTATCATTATGACATCATTGCTTGCATCATTAATAATATGACATCATTGCTTGCATCATTCTTATTATGACATCATTGTCTGTATCATTAATATCATGACATCATTATCTATATCATTAATATCATTTTGATCTGCAAAATAAAATAAAATACTAAAAATATTTTATAATTTATTTATAAATTGTTAGAATTATTTATTTCTCAAAATAAGTAATAATATTATTAAAATTTCAAGAACTGAACCAAAATTTGAGTTTAAACAGGTAAAATAACTTTAAGAAAATAGAGTTATCACTTAGCCAACCAATCCATGCCCAAAATCACATCAAATTCTAACACAGGTAACTCTATCAAATCCACTTCTAGTTCTTTACCAACTATACTTACAATGCAAGAGGGAAACACATTATGCACTTCTGTCTCTTTCTATAAAGGAGTATAAATAAGTAATGGATTCTCAAGCAATTCACACATCATAGAGAGTTTCTTAGCAAAACATGACGAAACAAAGGAGTGGGTCACTCCAAAATCAAATAATAATCTTGCATCAATAGCTTGGATAGAAAGAGTACTTGTGACCACTGTGTTGGAGGTTGAGTGTCATGCTGTGCTAAAGCAAACACTTTCCCTTTGCCTCCACCCATGGGAGCCTGTCTTGAAGCTTGACCAGTAGCTTGTCCTACACCTCTACTAACATCAGTACTTTTACCACTAAATCCTCTACCTACCAATGCTCCACTATTACGAGCTCTCTCCATCAGAACTGTGGACTGAGAAGTCTAGGATCTCGATGCTGATCCCCGAGGAAAATCCTTTATATAATGCCCTAATTGTCCATAACTCAAGCAAGCACCTGTCTCTCTATGGCATTGTCCCTTATGTGGCTTCCCACATATAGAGCATGAAGGAGTAGAAGCTTTAGATGGAGCAGAGTTAGTTGCACTGTAGCTCTCCTGATGAGTCGATCTAGGAGGATTCTATCTAGACTGGGATCTTCCCTATTGGTTTCTTATACTACCTGATGACTGTTGAGTGACATCCATACTCTTCATCCCACCATCTATCTTATTCTGCCTTGAGGAGGTCTCAAATCTAGTTTTCTTTTTCTATTCCCTTACTGCTTTGACTTCCATTTCTCGGTTCTCAATCATTCTTGCCTTATCCATAACTTCAAAGTATCTGTCAAACTTGTGAGCAGCTAACACCTTGAACAATGCTGGTACCAAACCCCCTCTAAACCTCTGAATACGAGCAGCCTTATTTGGTACAAGGGTAGGAGCAAACTTGCTCAACATTTGAAATTTCTTATTATACTCCGAAATAGACATATTAGGAGTTTGTGCCAATCTCTCAAACTCCACAAATTTAGCTTCTCTTACACTCTTGAGTAAGAACTCATTGATAGCCAATTCTTTAAATCTATCCCAACTAATCTCTTCATTCCTCTCAAGTATTCCAGAAATACTCTTCTTGTACCAATCCTTTGCATCCCCTTTCATAAGATACCCGGCAAACTCAATTATTGTTCTATCAAGAATCCTCAAAATTTGAACTCTATCCTCCATATCCTCAAGTAAATCTATTGGGTCTACTTCACCCCTATACTCGGGAGGCTTTAACTTCAAGAATTTCTCATAAGAAACCTCTTCTACTTGAGGCACAACTGGTGGGGGAGAATGAGCCATATGAGGAGGAACAATAGGACCAGCAGGAGGTTCAGGCTGTTGTCTCTGTTGGATAATGTGAGGCCTCGCCCGAATGCCCCTCCCCTCGCTCGGAAAAATTAAAATTGCCTTAAGGAAAGGAGGAGCGATTTTTAAGGGAGGTTAGGTACGAGTTTCGGTGCTCACGATTGGAAGCGGCTATCACCTCGAAAAATTGATTTGATTTTGAAAGAGATTCGGAAGTCGCCACCCTAATTTATTTAAATGGAAAAATTAAGGAAAAACCCAATTTGACTCCAATTTATTAATCTTTGATTAATTTACCCAAGAATAAAGTCACTAATCCTCGAACCAGGTTGAGCTTGGGGACTATGTTTTTGGTTAAAATAATCTCAATTTGGCTCTTTAGTTTAATTTGACTTGAAAAATGATTTCATGGATGACAAGTATTAATGTCGATTTTATAATGAATGATCATGGCATATTTATGAAATATATGGAAAAAATAAAGGAAAAGTATTTAAACATCCACAAGTTAAGGAGAGTGTTCTCTCTAGTTCTTATGGATTCTAGGAGAACCACAAATCGCTCCTTAACTCCGAAAAATAATTAACTAATTGTATTAATTTAAAATTTACAAGAAAATCATAAATTGAAATTTATGTGAAAAATAAACGAAAAAGTGGATTGATTGGGATTTGGATTGAAACTTGGATTTAGATTCCAAGTTTGCCTACGTACCTCATTGAATGGGGATCAAAATCCACGTAGTTCATTCCACTATGAGGTGGAAGGGGGTTTAAATATCAGTCAGATTTGATTGGTTTGATTTGGTTTGGGGTTTGAGTGAAGGTAAGAGATTATACCTTCTTTTTGGGTTTGAGAGGTGGGAGAGTAGTTTTACCGGATCGGAGTACCGTTTCGGAAAACAAGATTGATTTTGAAAAAGGAAAATTTGATTGATTGATAACTCAATTTTTAATTAATTAAAGGATTAATTAATCAAATTGAGTGAAAACTAATTGAAAAGAATTAATTAATTAATTAAAATTGATTTTTAGTTAATTAACTAATTATGATTTAAAACTAATTGAAAAATTAATTAATTAATTAAAATTAATTTTTAATTAATTAATTAATTGAGAGTGGGTGGGAATTAAAAAAAATATTAATTAGTTAATTAAAATTGATTTTTAATTAACTAACTAATTAGAGTGATTGAAAACTAATTATAGAGAGAGAGAGAGAGAAGAAGCAAAATGGATAGCCAATCTACAAATTGCTTGAGGTGTGTAAAAATGAGAAGTGGAGGATGGGTATTTATAGGGAAAATGGGGGGTGGAAAAAGACCAAAAAAGCTTGGAAAGTGAGAAAAAGGAAGGGCAAAAATGAAATTGCGCAAAAAGGGGAACGGCCACGAAAGGGCTTGGCGGACGCTTGTATAACTCACGCGCGTCTGTGCGGCGTCCGCCGGAGCGTCTGGCGAACGCGCCAGAAATCCCGGTGGACCCGCTGGCACGTCCAGTGGACGTGTCAGTATGGGCTGACACATCAGCCTGTATTGACGCGTCTGCCACTGATGCACGTCAGTGGCGGACGTGCGAAAAGTACGCGTAGCGTCCGCGTGGCTATCTTGAGGACGTTGCGTGGCTGCCACTCGGACACGCGCAGACATCCGCGCGCGCCTCTCGGGCTCCGGTTTGATTTTTGGAGCTTTTTCAGGTTAGTTTTTGGGAGTTCTGGGTAAGTTTTTAGGCTATTTTGAAGTCTGAAAAATTACTGGTCAGTGGCGGTGGATCCGAAATTAATTATCGGACATTTTGGCAGTCAGTTTAGAGGAAAATTGGGTCATTTTTGGAAAAATGCTGTCTGGTATAGGAGGTCCGGTCAGGGTTGGAAAAAATATCAGGTTGGATAGAAAAATATTTCGGTCTACTCTGGTAGGTTTAGAAACATTTCTGGGACAGTTTGACAGTCTACTTTGAGGAAAATTCGGTCAGTCTCGGGAAAATACTGTCTGGTACAGGTGGTCTGGTCAGGATCAAAAAAGTGTCTGTTTGGATAAAAAAATATTTTGATCATTTCTATGAGTTTTGAAGTAATTTTGGAGGTGCTAAAATGAGGGTTCACATACGCCCGTATTATTGGGCGTACCATTGCTACTGCCTAATTTTCTTATGGTACGGGCAGAGGGTACGGGCGTACCCTCTTGGTGTTCCAATTAGGAATGCCCAATTTCAGTATGCTTTTATTTTAATCCTTGGCATGCTAAATTGTCAGATATGATCATTGTGGAGCATAATTGAAGGGAATTGGACATTGGTCCAAGGTTTATTCGACCCAATAACGAAAGTATATGTATGAGATGTAATGACATGTAATGTTTCATAGATTGTATTGATAGTAATTGTATGCTAAGTATAGAACTAGAAGTATGGGATTAGAATGTGATTTGGTTCTATAAGATAAGTATGAGATGATAATCTAAATTGTGATAAATTGGAATGGTTCTTGTAGAACCTAAAGATCAAGTACAAAAGGAATCGGGCGATCATCATTTTTGCTTGTGCTAGTTAGGAGAAATGGAGTCCTAAAGTGAGTACATAATAGTCAATATGTTATAGGCGCCATCCCATTGTATATTCATACTTTCATTGAATCCGTTGGATTACTTGATTGAACTTATGTTCATTTGATATCTATTCATGAACCTAATATGTTGAAATACCTAATTGAGACCTTTGGTCTACTGTTCATTGATATAATGATAGCACATTGAAACCTTTACTCCTTGATGAGTATCAGTGTTTATTGAATTCTTAATTCTATCAATTGTGAAATGTTATATGATATCTAAAGTAGAAATCCCCATATGATGTGGGGTATACATCAGTCATGTGCACATGGTAAAGAAGGCCCGACGGATAGGGATAGTGTATCCGCCTTAGCTGGGAAAGGTGGTCCTAGCCGGGAGACCTGATCAGTCTCTCGCTTGAATCTGTATGAGTGTGCAAAGCATTAGCCAACACTCGATCTAAATGTGAATGAGAACATACCGTTCTCAAATATATGATTTCTGCTAAAATAAAATAAATTGTGTTCAATTGCTATACTTCGAATTCCATTTATTGGTTTCATAAATGAACCCCATTGTGATGAATTCAATTACCTAATTGATTATATTGCCTAAAATCATTAAGGCTATTTCATTCATATATTTTTCATCGTACCTAACCGGCATAGCATGTTGATATTATGTATTCACTGAGATTTATATCTCACTCCTTAGTGGTTTATCTTTTTCAGGTGCTATAGAGGTTGAGACAAGGTAAAACTCAAGCTTCATCTTCTCGCTTGGGAATTACTTTGTCCCTTTTCATTTTTGTCCATTTTGATTGTATCATAATGAGTATGTATCTCCAAGAGACAAGTTTAGAGCTCCATGGTCATTGTGATATTGAGATGTTTTAGATTGTTTATCTTTCTGGATTTCATTTGGGACTGTAATATATGATATATTATCGTATTGTAATTAATGGCATACATTGAATGTATGATTGATATAGAATGGTTATAGTTATGTGTTTCAGGTTCTGATCTGGGAATAGTTATATGCATGATTAGTTATAGTTTAGTAATAAGTTCTACGAGTTTTCAGTGGCCTTATGCCTACCCATGCCCTAGGACCGTCACGGCTCGAAAGTCAGGTCGTGACAGTTATGGGCGTTATCCCATTGTATAACCACTCATTCATTGTATCAATTTGATTACTGGATTGAACTTATGTTCTATTGATATCTACTCATGAACCCAAATATGTTAAAACATCTACTTGAGACCTTTGGTTTACCTTACATCGATATAAAGATAGCATATTGAAACCTTTACTCTTTGATGAGTACCATAATTAATTTGAATCCCTAATGCTTTCAATTGTGAAAATGTTATAAATCATTTAAAGCAGAAAATCCCCATTTGATGTGGGATATACATCAGTCATGTGCACATGGTAAGAAGGCCCGACGGATAGGGATAATGTATCCGCCTTAGCTGGGAAAGGTGGTCCTAGCTGGGAGACCTGATCAGTCTCGCGCTTGAATCACTGTGAGTGTACAAGGCATTAGTCGTCACTCAATCTAATGTTAATGTGAACATACCGTTCTCGGATATATGGTTTCTTATAAAAATGAAACGAATTACACTTAATTGCTTTACTTTGAAGCCTAATTATTAGTATCATAAATGAACCCCATTGTGATAAATTCAGTTACCTAATTGTTCATATAGCCTAAAAGCGTTAAATCTATCTTATTCTTATATTCTACATTGTATCTAGCTGACATAATATGTTGATTTATTATGTATTCACTGAGATTTTATCTCACCCTTTAGTGGTTTTTATTTTTCAGGTGCTATAGAAGTTGTGGCAAGGTAAAACTCAAGCTCCATCTCTTCGCTTGGGGGTTACTCTATCCATTTTCATTTTGTTTATTTTGTTGTATCATAATGAGTATGTATCTCCAAGAGACTAGTCTAGAGTTCCATGGTATTTTAGAATTAGATTGTTGAATTCTATAATTTCATTTGGGATTGTAATAGTTATTTTTATATGTTATAGTTAGTTGGACCAGTGGTATATCTATGGTATGTTTTGCATATGTATACGGAAGCTTAGTAAATGTTTGATGTACAAATAATATGGAAGTTGATCTTGTAAATGTGTATCAGGTTATGATCTAGGTATTATTGTATATATGATTAGTTATAGATTGGTGTTGGGTTCTATGAGCTTAGGTGACCTTATGTCTCCCTGAGTCTTAGGACAATCGCGGCTCAAAGTTGGGTCGTGACGGTATTATTTCAAAAGGTTTTCATTAAAATCAATTTACATCAAGGGATTGGAATCAAGACTGGGGATCCATTGACCTAAATAGTATTGTATCTCTAACTTTATTTTAATCTTTAATTCAATTCAATTTGTATTATTATTCTTGATTATTAAGTATGATGATGAATATAATTGAGATTAATATATTGATTGAATTGATTATTGTTAAATTGAATATGAGCTAAATTATTTCTGTCTAGGGCTAGAATGATTCCTTTTGAATGACTATATATGGGCTAATTATAAGTTAAATTAATTTGCAAATCTTAGTTGAATTGCTTTAATTAGAAATCAATTGTTTGGCCAACCTTTGATTAATCTCAGGTAGAGAATGAGGTTGAAAAACAAATTCAATACCGGAATCAAATTCAATTAAGGATTATGTATGAATCAAAAATGTATTACCTAATTAATATTTGATAATTAATTTAGTTAATTCTAATTAGGAAGAAATCTGAGAATACAGAAGTTATTGGATTTTTAGCCTAGATTAGTTTTGCTTGATTAATTATTCATTTTAGCAAATTAGCTCATTTAATTAATTAGCCCAATTTAGGATTTTAATTATTTATTAATTTTAATTTAGGATTTTTAATTAGCCCAATTTAGGATTTTAATTTTTCATTTCATTATTTATTTTAATGTTAATTTTGTTAATTATTATTTCTCTTTAATATTCATTATTCTAAACTTTATTAGAGTGTTTAGGATTGTGTTTGAATTTATTGTTTATCGACATTTATAGGGTAATAAGTTAATTATAATTGCGACTATGTATATTTCCTCAACTCCGCGAGAGATCGATCTCGGGGTGAACTCATTGCTATCTACGATACGATTCGTTCACTTGTGAGTATTTAAATTTGTTTGAGTTTAGACTAAATCAAATTTAAGTGCAACATCATCCTCATATCAGAACCCTTAGACAATGGTTATTCTGGTTTCAGTTCACTGTCAACTTTTTGTTTGTATGTTATAGAGTCAACTAGACATTCTGCAAGTTCATTTAATGTGTCAGACAGGTTGTTTATCTAGACCACTTTACTTTTCAGGTTCAAGGAAAGTGACATCTCACCTACGACTTCACTTTTTGTTCCTTTGACTTACAAATTAGTTCATTTATCATTTTATTCCATTTGTAGGTCAACTAATCATTGCTAAATCGTTTTTCTTTTGAGACACAAATATTTAAAAGACTTAATCAGTAGGGTTCCTAGTCATCTAATATTTTCAGGTCTTCTAATTTTCCTTTTAACTCAAAAATTCTCAAAAGTTAATTTCTCAATTTTTAAAACCTTTTTAATTAATTCTAAAAAATTAATTTAAAAGAAATTTTCATCTTGGTAAGCCTTCTAAACTATTTAACATAGAAACTAAGGACTCTTAATTAAGCTCTTCATCTTCACTTTATTTGCCTTAGTTCCTTGGTGTAGTCTTCTGATTTATCTTATGGACTTTAACACCTTATTCCAAACACTTGAAGTATTGTCCAATTTGATCTGATCTTCTTCTAGCACACCAATCCTCAAGTTGACTAATTCTTTTAACCTACAAAATATATTAACTCAGTACAAGCAAACACATAACCAACTAGGTTTCTAATTCTTTTGTTATCATCAAAATCAAATCAGTAACCTACTGGGCTAACATCATCAAAGTCCATTATGTCTTCCACGCCTTTGCCTTTAAGCAGCTTCTCGATATGACTCATTTGTCTTGCCATGGCTTACATCTTATCTTCTTCTTTATGTGTCTTGCTAGCCAAGTACTCTTCTTCATTGGGAAAATCATTTGGTTCATCATTAGGATCTGCAGCAACTTGTTTCTCCTTGTCAACCTTAGCAGTAGGTGGAATAGCTTTGGAAGTTCCAATTCCTTGTGAATGCTCAATCAATACTTGTTGGACTTGTTCTCAAATTAAGCTTGGAAGTAAAGTGGTGAAGAACTTTTCCATCATTGCTTCTAAGTTCTTTAGGTTATCATTCGGTTTAGAGCTTCATGGGTCCGCCATTGCTTTGATTGCTAAACTCAAATGGGAAACTAAGATGGTTGTCAAAACAAATGGATTAATACATGATGTATGTATGCCATGTATACATACAATGTATGAGATGCAATAATCTAATGAAACCATCTCCTTTTGTCATTCCTTGAACTATTTAGCTCCAAGTGTATCCTTGAATCATGATGAACTTCTTTAAACTCTTCATTAGACATTTTCCATTTTCTTTCATTACCCTTAAATTTTGCCTAGGATTGTTGAAATCCTGGCAGAGTTTTTCTTTTGACTTTTTTTTTC
>CATKHJ010774768.1:0-19154 GCA_949750685.1 Vernicia montana | reverse complement strand
AGCTCACTTTTGACTTTATCATGCTCACAAGAGAGATTTTCAAAGGAGTTTTTCAAATTTGCCAATTGAATCATGAGTTTTTCATTTTCTTTTAGAAGTTTATCAAAACTTGGTTTTTGTTTCTTACAAAAGTTTCTTATGTTCATTTTTCAAATTGCACAAATTTCTTTTGAAAACTAAATTCTCCTTTGTAGAGTTCATAAATTTTTTTATTAAATCATCAAATGCATCTTGTAACTCATCTTGGTTTATAGTTTACCTCAATTTTTTCTTGTTCATCCTCTTGTGTCATCAAGCATATGTTGGCTTTCTCATCTTCATCATCATCCGATGATTCTTCATCACTTGAAATGTCACTACCACTCCAAGCCGCATAAACCTTGTTCTTTTTTGAGTATTTTATTTCTCTCTTCTTCTTCTTCTTCTTATGCTTAAAAGTAGGACAATCTTGTATAATGTGGCCTGGTTTCTTGCACTCATAGCAAATAACTTCACTCTTCTCTTCAATTTGCTTTCCCTTATTTTTGTCAAAGCTCTTCTTCTTGTACTTGTCATTGGAGATGAACTTGTTGAACTTGCTAAACCTTCTAGTAAGAAGTAACATCTCTTGCTCATCATTTTCATTTGAGGATTCTTTATTTCTCTCAATTGAAGCCTTTAAAGCAATGAACTTCTCTTTCTTAGATGTGTTTTCTTTCTCTTTTTCCTTCGTCTCTTACCTCTTGTTTTTCTTTATTTCATAGGTGATAAAATTTCTAACTAATTCTTCAAGAGTCAATGAGCTTAAATTCTTGAATTCCTCAATTGCCTTCACCTTAGAATTATACTTTTCTGGCAAAGATCTCAAGAGTTTAGTGATTAGCTCTTTTTGAGTGAAGGTCTTCTCAAGGCCTTTGAGATTCACTATAGTAGTGAACCTCTTGTACATTTTCGCCACCGTTTCACCATCTTTCATGGTGAACTTCTCAAAGCTTATGGTAAGCATGTTCTATTTAGAGTCCTTCACTTGGATAGTGCCTTCGTGAGTCATCTTCAACACATTCCATATCTCTTTTACCGTTTCACAGGTTGAAACTCTATTGAATTTAGTTTTATCAAGTGAGCAAAAGAGCAAATCCACTGCCTTGTCATTCAATGCCAACTTCTTCTTGTCATCGGTGGTGTAGGTGGAAGGAACCTTTGGCTTGTTTGAGTTTTCCTCCATTGGAACAAAGGGGCATTTCTCTATGTCACATCCCACCTTCGGAGATGTGACAGTCTTAGGGCATGGGTAATCATAAGGGTACCAACAACCCGTAGAACCCCTCATTTCATAATATAACTTACTTAGCAAACATTGTTTATGATCCCAAAATCACAACATGTGTTAACAGTAGCATATACTTCACATATACCAAATGTATACTTAACATATACCATTGTAATTTCAGTATACTTAACATATATCAAATGTATACTATCCATCTAATGATGTATTTCATCATCAATCAACATGTTATTGTATCAAATATTAATTTCTATAATCTAATACAACATATCATATTACAATTTCTAACCAATATAAAGTATCTAATTTAACCAATTACCACAATTCTAAACCCATATTAATCCATGGAGCTCTAATTGATATGACCCAAAGCATTAAGTTATGATCATCATACATTCAGCGAAGTAATCTCAAGCGGAGATTGATACTTGAGATCCACTTGCTGAGTCTGCTATTGGACCTGAAAACAATACATTATGAGGGTAGGAGAGAAGCTTAGTGAGTACTTAACAATAAAAGTGAAATAGTGTATGAGTACATATTTATCAATAAAACTAATAGAGTTTCATTGTTTCAATGTGAAGAAGAAGCTCAAAAATAATCAATAAAGGTTTAGCTAAGTAGTACCATTTTAGTAGAAATCAAAATCTTGGATGCGGTATGCTTCCCACTTGTAAATATTAGAGTGGCAGCCGAAGCCTCGCTCACTCATACAATATCAGTAGCGCAAGATTGATCAGATCTTACGGCTAGGACCACCTTTCCTAGCAAGAGTTGGGTACGCTCGCCTTACTCACAGGCTTTACTATGTGTACATGACTGATGTGTTACACCACATCAGATGAAAATTTCTGCTTTCAAGAATACAATAAGATCATTTTGATATAATGAATCAACAATACACAGTAATGAATCATTATAAGATTCAATGAAACATTATCAATTATAAGAACATTAGGATTCAAATAAATAGATCAATTGGTTTTTCAAAGGAATATATTTATAAGAATGGTTATCAATTTGGGTGCACTAAGTTATCAAATGAAAGATATTGGCTCAAGAAAGAGTTCATTATAATGAGGAGATTAACACGTGGAAGATAGGCTCTTTTACAATGATTGATTTAAGTACAATTTTAGTACTCGTATTCAAATAACAGTAAATAGGTAGAAGATCTCATTGAAAGGATTCAAATAACAGTAAATAGGTCGAAGGTCTCATTGAAAGGATTTCTCAGATATATTGATTTAATTAAAGAAACATAAGGTTTTTAAAGTACTCACCTTGACTTCCTTAACTCTTAACACAAACTCTTAGTACAGTTGAATATAATGCTCCTCAGTCTCCAGAATATCTTCCTTATATTTTTCTTTTAGGTTCTATATCGAACCATACCTTTTATATCATCAATCAAAGATCATTAATATCTTGCCAACTAACTTATTCTATTCCTAATTTCAATATTACCACATCTATATCTAAGACATATCAATTTTCTAATATCAATACAAGTCAATACATATATAATAACACATATTTGGACATATAACAAGTTGAGACACGTTTATATTCAATTTTCAAATACTAGCCGAATGGCCTAAAAGAATGTTTTTAATTCACATTATTTTCTTTATAGCAATTCCATAAATTCTCAATTTGGATTCATATTGAATAACCATATTCAATTTAATATTCATCATCAAACTACTCATTTATTCATTGCTTATATATATATATAGAATTCATTAGTTTACAATTGTTAACTTTAAAACATTACTTCTTTACTTATTGTCTAATTATGTCATTAGACCTTGTTACCTTGTTTCTGTCATTTCTCATAATTTACTAGTCCAAATGAGTTGATTCTTTTTATATTTTAAACTAGACATATACATTTACAACATATCCAAAATTTAACTTATAATTCAATTCATAGAAAACTTAGTCACCATTTCAATTAAATTATGTTTCTGTTGCAGGGCAGACTGACCCTATGATACTCCTTTGAGTATAAATCAATATTTTTACTGGGATTTACTAGAGACATTAAGGAATATTTCTTATGTTTTTAGTTTAGCTTAGTTTTATCTTTAAAGTCCTCAAATCAGAAGATCCAATTCAGTTTACAAGTTGAATCCAAATACAGATTCAGTTATAGATCAAGCTCTATTTCTCATATTATGCTTGGAATTTTGTTGAGAAATTTTGTGGATTGATTTTTCACATATCAGGGATAATTTTACTAGTTTTTAGTTTCTCCTAATTCTATATTTGTCATCCTCAATTCATGAGATATATTCTCAAGGTTGTCAATGGTGTTAGATTGCAAGAGTTTCCAGACCTTATCACCTTCATTAGATCATATCTAAAAATATACATATCCAATTTAAGTTTCCTTTTACAAAGAGATTATACACATATTAATTATCATTTTTTATGTTTTATACTTGGCTTAATTCAATCTCTAAATCCATTTTTGGGCTACTCTAATTCAGGCTGCCCATTCAATCTATGAAAAGTACCAGTTTCAGTTTAAGTGTGATTTCTCTTTGTACACAATAAATATCTTAAATTGATTTTACAGGTGTATGCTTAAGACATTTATCTAAAACTTTATATTTTGATTATCCCCAAATTCTATTCATAATATCCTCTATAGGTTCAAATAATTTCGGGTTACCAAAAAATTCTTAAATCTGGGTCAGTACAATTATAAGAAGGACATCTCATTACTCTTAAAGAATTTCATAAAATTCTTTTATGGACCTATAGTTAAGATAAAACACTACAACTTTATTGTTTAATACGCCTCCAAATTTGGCCTCTAAATATACAGAATGGTTATCCCAAGATTCTACCTAATTCAAAAACCTAGGTTTTCAATTTCAAGTTCAAGAATCAATTCAAATTTTATCTTGCATTATATATTAAATTAAGCTATCAATTCTTTCAATTAGCTTCATAATCCATTCATAAACATCAAGAAATAAAAATAAATAATTTTTTTTCAATTTCTCCTTCATAGGCCGAATTAAAAAGAGAAAGGAAGAGGAATAAATTTTGAAATTCTAACACTATAATCTAGTTATTCATACTTAGAAGGAAATTTGAAGGCAAAATTTAGAAGTTACCTTGGAGTTTCATGAATTCTTGGTGAGGAACTTGGGTGAGCCGGCCATCCTTGGGAGAAATGGCTAGAATTTTCTTTCTTTTGACAAATGATAGAAATGAGATGCTTTTAATGTATTTTGGATAAGTTTTAGTTAAATGATTGGTGTAGATTTATAAAGGATGATCTAATAGCTAGTATTTTTAGCCCAATTTTGAATTTAAAAAATTCATTAATAAATAAATAAGCATGAACATTTTTTTGGTGATAGAAAAATCTTATTTTCCATTTAAGAAATTCCATAATTATATTATAAATTTGACTAATAAAAATGTGGGGTCCATTTTCATTAACTTACTTATGATATTATTTTCATGTAAATTCAATTAAATTTTCTCCTCTTATACTCATAGTGGGCCGGCCATAATGGTGTAGGGCTGGGCCTCACACGTGTTTCATATGTTCATGCACAGTTAGATTGCCATTTTCGATAATTTTTGCGAAATGACTGTTTTACCCCTTTTTACAGTGTACATTATTGTAATCGCTATCACTGCGAATTATTAAAATTATTTTCATTAATCATATTCGTAACATTCTTATGAGTACGTAAGTACTATAATATCACAATAAAATAAAAATTTTACGTACATTTAACCGAGCATGTCTAAACTCATATTTAGTCTCACTGTCTCAATAATCGTTTAGATTGCCTTTTTACGGCATCATTAATAATTCTTAGAATTCAAATGGATCTAGGGTATTACACTATATCACTTCCAAAAGGTGGTATCCTTAAGACCTTATATGAAATCTCATCCTAATCTTCCATTGATTGTAATTTGTAACACAAAATAATGGAGGTCTTATGCTATAATGTCCCTCTTGGAAAGGAGTTTTTGAAAAACCTGCCATAATAGATCGTTAGCTCTTAAAATTGTTGGATTTTATACTATTAAGAGTACCTCTGATACCAATTGTGAAACCTATATGGTAATTCTCCTAGAGGGGGAGGGGGTGAATATGAGATTGAAATTTTTTAATGCAAACAAACCTTAAATGCAATAAGCAATCAAATTCAATGCAAACAAAGTAAATGAAGAGTTAGAGATTTCTTAGCCCATTTTTATAGTGGTTTGGAGAAAAATCTTCTCCTAAGTCTACTTCTCCTAAATCCTTGATTTAGGATTCCACTAATTTGGATTTGCACCCAAAAGCTCTTACACTTGTGGTTGATCCAGGATTTTGCCTTTTACACTAGATTTCTGAAATTTTGCCCAATACTTAAACAATTAAAAGAGATTTTGAGGTTTAATGTCTCTCAAGACTTACACAAAGCTATTACAAAGATGAGAGTTTAAGCTTAATAGCTATGCAAAGAATGAACACAAAGAATATGAAAGTAAACACAAAGTGTTCTAAAATAGAGCAAGAATGATTTTTAGATTTTGGAGCTTAATTAATGTTCACTTAGAAGCACTTAGAATCCCTTAATCTTTACTTAGGAATAACACCTATATATATTTCTTCAAATTAGGTTAAAAAATATGGTTGTTCTGAAGTGATAGTGATATATATCTACTCATGCATCATCTTTAATGGCTAAAAATCTTTGTAGATTTTGCTTGAAAACGACAGGTAATGCAGTAACGTGCATTACTTTGCTCTATAACGTTGGTGACTTTTAGGTAACGTTCATGAATTTTCTCTTTGGACTAGAAGTGCCAATTTGATCTTCGAAGGGTAACATTCGTTACAATATGGTAACGAGCATTCCTTCAGCTTGACTGTTTTGGTGAGTAACGTTGGTGAATTACTTGAACCGTTGGTGAAGTGTAGCAATAACGAGTGTGAAGGTTTAGTAACGAGTGTGAATTTGTTATCTGGACAAAATTCTTAAAATTTAATTAAAATTAACGTTTGTTAAGATCCAGGAATGGGCATTATCACCTGCATATCAGCAAAAACATCTTGACAAAGAATGTTAAATGATTTAAATCATAACAAAAAAGTTATGGCATCATCAAAACACATATGGAGACAACACTAACTCTTTGTTATGCATAAATCAATGACCTACATAAATGGGGCAAAGTTAATTAGACCTCGGAGAGCACATGCAAAACCAATGGCACAATCAAAGACCTAGATAAACAAGGCATAATGAATGAGACCTCGAGGGGCACATACAAGTCAGACAACACAATCAAAGTCTTAGATCGAAAAAAACAAAAACTCTTGCTATGGCGATGTAAGCATTAAGACTTTGAGGGCACACTTAAGGCAAGCTTAACACAGTTAGAAAGCAAGTCAGTTCAAAGAATGGCACCATTTGTACAAGTCAAAAAAAAAAAAAAAAAAAAAAGACAAGAAGATAAAGGCAATTAATAAGAGAGCAAACACTTGCGAAAGATTAAAGAGGCCAAAGTCTTATTAGATTTATTCAAATTACACAATTTGTTCAAATTGCAAGCAAAATAAAATAGAGACTACATCAAAAAGTCGTATTCTACAAAAGCCTCAAAAGAGTTGAGGACCTTTCATATCATGAAGCCCTCACATGCAAGTGTCCTCCGACTAGAAGAGGCAGAAATCGGTGCATCCATCATTCAAAGTGATCTATGGACAGTGCACATACATGGATAGACGTATCTAAGGCCTTCGGTGTTGCAACGATAGATAAATATATGAAATATTTAGGGTTACCTACCTCAGTAGGTAGATTAAAAAAGGAGATTTTAATTATGTGAAAGATAGGATGTGAAAAAAGTTAAGGGATGGAAAGAGAAGTTTTGATCTAAGGCTAGGAAATAGGTGTTAATCAAGTCAATAGTCCAAGCGATTCCAAACTATGTCATGAGTTGCTTTACACTTCAAATTTTAATTTGTGATGACATGCATAGGATGCTGAGTAGATTTCTATGGGGTAGTTTTTTTCATTGGGCATCTTGGAGCAGGCTTTGCTTGGCGAAAGATATAGGTGGGTTGGGGTTTTGCCAATTTCACTATTTTAATCTAGCTTTTTTGGCTAAACAAGGCTAGCAAATTATTTCAATTCCATCCTCCCTATGTGCTCGAAAATTTAAAATAAGGTACTTTCCAAATTGGGAATTCTTGCAAGCAAAGGTGGGCTTTACTTCATATATATATATATAGAAGCATCTTGGATGCTTGTTGGATCCTTGAGAAGGGATTGATTTGGAAAGTTGGTAATGGCTTTCAAATAAGTATTTTAAAGGATTTCTAGATTCCTGAGATTCCTAGACTGCTAACATCCATGCCTTCTACTTCTTTTCCTCGTGATGCCAAGGTTGTTGAAAATAATTGATGCAGATAGTCATTGCTGGTGAAAGGAGGAAATTTTTGTTATGTTTTTGAGTAATGAGGCAACAACTATTTTGAATGTTTGCTTAAGTAAGAGATTGGTATAAATAATATTTTATGCTGGAAAAATCATAAATCAAGTTGGTATATAGTTTGATCGGGGGTTCCATTTGGCTTATCAAAACTTGACTAAAATAAATAATGAATTTAATGCTAATCAAAATGCTGAGTTTGATTGAAAAAGAATGTGGACTTTGCATTGCCTCATAGAGTTAAAAATTTCCTATGGAGAGTAGTTTCAAATGATCTCCCACGCCTTGAAAATTTGGCAAGGCGAGGAACTCCATTGGACACTGTTTGACAGAGTTGCTATTCATTTTTCCTCTAATGATCTGGTATCCGGAACTACTACGGACTCCGACTAATTCAGATTCAAGTTGGATGAGACCATAAGGGCAGCAAAACTCATATTCATTTTTTATTTAATTGTTTTTTATTTTGTTAAATGTAGTGACAATATGTTAGCTCATAACTTAGCTAAACTATCCCTTATTAATGATGTGGATCTCATCCTAGAAAAGGGGTTTGAAGAGTATCAAAATTAATTTAAGTTATTAGTTTGCTTTCTATTAAGCTAGTTAGTTTCATTAATGCTGACGTGTATATATTTTGTTAGTTAGTTAGCTTACTTAGCTTCTTCTTTAAGTTTCTAGCCTGTATATAAATATGTGCCTCTGTTCATTAGTTTGGATTGAATGAAGGTAATTCTCTGATTCATAACTTGTTCATGGTATCAAAGCAAGTTCGATCAAGAATATATATATATTTTTTTATTTTCTCTGAATTAAAGAATTGAAGGAGCTTAGTTACAAGCTTGAAGATGGAAGAAGGTAACGAAGGAGAATTTGTAACTAATGGAAATCAAGGTGCAAATGGCGTGAACAGAAATCCAGTGAGAAATGCGATGTCAGATCTCACCAATATCAACATTAACAATGGCGATCCATTATTTCTGCAAGGATCATATCATCCTAGAATGTCTCTTGTTACGACTCCATTAACAGGTAATAATTTCTTACCTTGGAGTATATCAATGAGAATTGCATTAGGTGCGAAAGTTAAATTGGGATTCATTGATGGAAGCTGTGAGAAACCTGAGATTGGGAACCCTAATTTTGAACAATGCAAATGTGTTGACCTTATGGCCACTTCATGGATTTTGAACTCTATGACTAAAGAAATTGTTGAAGCATTTCTTTACTCTGAATCTGTGAAGGATATGTGGGATGAAATTGAGGAGAGATTTGGGGAGAATAATAGACCCTTACTGTATCAAATTCAGAGGTAGGTGAGTTCTATTACTCAAGGAAATCTCACTGTAGCACAATACTATAATAAGATTAAGAAACTATAGGATGAATTGAACTGTTTGCTACTTGTTCCACATTGTGTTTGTGGCTGTACTTGTGGAGCTTCTAGGGAAATTGCAGACATAACTGCTCCAGTAGATTACTTCAATTTCTCATAGGACTTAATGATGGATATGATAACATAAAAAAGTAGATTTTGGTGATGGATCCATTGCCATCTATTAATAAAGCCTACTCTATGATTCAGAAAGTTGAAAAACAAAGATTTGTGAATATGAATTTCACTGATAATTTAAGTGGTGCTACTTTGTTTGCTAAAGCTCTTACTGGTCAGAATTTTTGAAGGGAAGCAACCAAGACAGGAGGAGGAAGATGAGTTTTTAAGAAATTTGATTAGAATAAGAAAGATAAAGATAATTTATTCTGTGATCATTGTAATAGAAATGGACATAGAAAGGAAACTTGCTTTAAGCTCCATGGTTATCTAGATTGGTACTTGACATTAAAAGAACAGAGAGCTACTGAAAAGGTTCATTTGGCTAACGCTGTGGAAACACCATTTGATGGAGACCTTGAGAAACCTACTGAGAAAGGAAAAGAAGTGATGGCAGACCTAGCTAATGTCATTCAACAAGAAATTGCAAAGTACATGAAAGGGACTAATATTGCATGAGTCAATCAAGTGAACTTTGCTCTTCTAGCTGGTTTTGCAGGTATTCCTTATGCCTTAACTCTTGCATTGAGTGCATTTGGTCTATGTGATAAAGATTTTTGGATCATTGACACAAGTGCCTCTAACCATATGTGCAAATCATTACACCTTCTTGAAAAATACATAAAACCATATCTTGATATTCCTATTTACCTTCCAGATGGAACTACAAAATTTGTTGACTTAATTGGTATTGTTGTTCTTCATAACACACTCGTTTTAACCAAAGTTCTTTACTTACCCTGTTTTACATTCAATATTTTGTCAGCAATTCAGCTTTGTAGCACCACTAATTTAACCCTTATCTTCTATCCAAATCATTGTCTTTTGCAGGACCTGAAGAGTAAGAAGATCCTTGCAGTGGGTAGACTGTTAGGTTATCTTTACATTCTAGATAAAGATAGTTTTCAACCTGAATCAATAAATAAATTTTTTGCCTTAGACTTACCAATTATACAGGTTTATTAATCCAATTGTACTGATCTTTGTTATGTAAATAAAACATCAGTATCTGAGGTATCTCTTTGGCACAAGAGACTTGGCCATGCTTCTATTTCTACTACTAATCATTTACCTTTTATCACTCAAACTGATTCACATCAACTTTCAATCTGTGATATTTGTCCACAATCTAAACAACAAAGATTTCCATTTCCAATAAGTGTCACTCATTCTTCTCAGAGTTTTGACCTTATTCATGTTGATCTTTGGGGGCCATATAGGCAACCTTCTATCACAAGAACTCATTTTATGTTTACTATAGTGGATGACTATAGTAGAGCCACTTGGACTTTCTTGCTAACACATAAATTTCAGACTTCTTCCACTTTAATCATCTTTTTGAAAATGATAAAAACCCAATTTCATAAATATGTTAAAGCCATTCAATCTGATAATGGCACAGAATTCCTAAACCAAGAACTTCAAATTTTTTTGTAAGATCAGGGTATCATACATCAAAAGAGTTGTGTCAACACTCTACAACAGAATGGTGTCATGGAGAGAAAGCACAAGCACTTATTGCAGCTAGCAAGAGCCTTTATGTACCAAGCCAACCTTCCTAAATTTTTTTGGGGTCATTCTCTACTCATGGCCACCTATATTATGAATAGATTACCAAGCTCAGTACTGAATTAGCAAACTCCTTTTGATTTACTTTACAACAAATTACCTGATTACTCTACCTTCAAATGCTTTGGTTGTTTATGCTATGCTACTAACACTAAACCACACAAAGCCAAATTTGTTCCTTAAGCCTTTAAATGCATTTTCCTTGGTTTTAAACTAGGTCAAAAAGCTTATAGTTTATATAATTTGAATTCCAAACAATTAATCACTTCTCGAGATGTTCTTTTTCATGAACATGTGTTTCCCTTTGCTTCTGCGATTCATACTGAACCTAGTTCTTCTTCTCCATTACCTGTCCATTGTGATAATACTGAGACACTTGATTCTCTTTTACCTATTTATGTTATTCCAGACACTTATTCTTCACTAAATGTCAGTTCTATTGTTTTTGAATCATCAATTCCTGATTCTGTTCCTTCTAATCATGATTCAGTTCCTGAGATACCTTCGATCCCCGTTTCTTATGATCCTAGTTCTTCAGACACTTTACCAGACCATACAACTGATCTATTTCCCATTTCTTCTAATAATCCACCAATTCTTAGACAAAGTACTAGGATTAAACATGAACCCTCATGGTTAAAAGATTTTATAACAAATTTTTCTTTTTCAAGTTTACAACCTGAAACTGTGTTTTCTATAACTTGCCTGAATCCTACTTCTTATACACCACCTTCTTTTCCATACCTTTCCACCTCTTTTTTCTCTAATGCATATATGAGTTTTATTGGCAATGTGTCATAGATTCATGAACCTAAATCATATAGAACAACTTGTACTCATCCTGAGTGGGTAATAGCTATGGAAACAGAGTTACAGGCTCTTGAAAAAAATGATACTTGGGATATCACAAATTTACCTACGGGTAAGAAGGCAATTGGTTCAAAATGGGTCTATAAGATTAAACTGAAACCAGATGGTACTGTGGATAGATTTAAAGCTCGTTTAGTAGCAAAAGGCTACCATCAAATTGCAGGGATTGATTTCACTGATAGTTTTTCCCCAGTAGCCAATCTTGTCACAGTCAGAATTTTCCTAGTTCTTGCTACAACTAATCATTGGCCTATTCATCAACTTGATGTTAATAACGCTTTTCTTCATGGATATTTTGAGTAAGAGGTGTACATGTTGCCTCCAGAAGGGTATTTAAAGGCTCAACTAGGTCAAGTTTGCAAGTTGAAACGTTCACTATATGGCTTGAAGCAAGCTTCAAGACAATGGAATTCAGAGTTTTCCTAAAAAATCCACCAATTTGGTTTTCAACAATCTACCCATGATCATTGCTTGTTTATTAAACATATATCTCACTCTTTCACAGCCTTGTTAGTGTATGTGGATGACGTTTTATTGACAGGCACTAATGAAGAAGATTTAATTTCAATCAAGTCTTTCTTGGATTCTATGTTTACCATTAAAGACTTGGGCTATGCCAAGTATTTTCTTGGTGTTGAAATTGCAAGAAATGAAGAAGGGACTTATCTCACACAAAGAAAGTATACACTGGACATCATTTCAGATGCTGGTTTACTAGGAGCTGAACCAGCCATCACTCCTTCACCAAAAGGTTTGAAATTCTCTAACACATCTAGTCCTTGTATGTCTGACCCTGAAAAATATCGCACATTTGTTGGCAGACTTTTGTACTTAACCTTCACCAGACCAGATATCACATTTGCTGTGCAACAACTTAGCCAATTTGTCGCTCAACCTAATCAAGATCATTGGGCTGCTGCTTTGCATTTAATTCGATATCTCAAAGGTACACCTGCAAAAGGGTTGTTCTATCCAGCTCACAATTCTCTTCAACTACAGGCATATTGTGATGTAGATTGGGCTTCTTGTCCTGAATTTCGCCGATCACTCACTGGTTATTGCATCTTCCTTGGTTTAGCTCTTATTTCATGGAAAACCAAAAAGCAGTCCATAGTTTCGAGATCCTCTACTGAAGCAGAGTATCACAACCTTGCCTCAACAGTGTGTGAATTACGTTAGTGCTCTTATATTCTTACAGATTTTAACATTTCACAGCAACTCCCCATCCCTTTATGGTGTGATAACAAGGCAACCCTTCACATTGTTGCCAATCCTGTGTTTCACGAGCGCACCAAACACTTAGAAATAGATTGTCACTTGGTGCGTGATCAATACAAGAATGGTTTTGTGCTTCCTCAACATGTTTCTACTCACCACCAGCTTGCAGACGTTTTCACCAAATCTCTTCTTGGACCACAATTTTTTAAGCTGATTTCCAAGTTGGGCATGACTGATCCCCATGCTCGGGGAGGAGGAGGAGGATGAAGAGTATCAAAATTAATTTAAGTTATTAGTTTGCTTTCTATTAAGCTAGTTAGTTTCATTAATGCTGATGTGTATATGTTTTGTTAGTTAGTTAGCTTATTTAGCTTCTTCTTTAAGTTTCTAGCCTGTATATAAACATGTGCCTCTATTCATTAGTTTGGATTGAATGAAGATAATTCTCTGATTCATAACTTATTCAGGGTTCTCATCATATTTCTCAATTTGTTTTGTCAACATTCCTCTTGAATTAAGAATTGTAAAATTTCTTTAAAAAAAAAACTCAAATAATCTTTGATTTTCTAGTTTGAAAGAAACAATTATTTTCTAGATTTAGTATTGATAGATTTTGTGTTTTTTTATTGAGAAAAGTTTTATTTTTAAAAAGATATAAATTTAATTTTTTAATAAAAAATTAGATAAGTTGATCTAAAAAAATAAAAATTCATGAACCTAATTTCGCCCTTACGCTAATTTTGAATTTGATTGAATCAGTATTAAAATATAATTATGTAACTGATTAATTTGACTCTAAAATTAATTTTAAATTTAATTGGATATAAATAGAAAAAATTAAAGTTCAATTTCAACTTATGTTTTCAAATTCAGATTGGCTTGGTTGATTCAATCGAAAAAATTGAGAATCAGTTCATAAGTTGGAATGGGTATCCAGTGATCTGGACTAATTGGTTCAAATTTCTCAAGTAAAACGAATTCTGAATTTTTATTTTTACCAATTAAAAGACACAAAATGATGATGTCAAAAAATAAATAACATTCATTGAAAATAACATGTAACGTTCGTTAATTGTTTTGATAATATTTGTTAATTTTAATTAAATATATATCATATTTAATTTTAACATATAAATAATAAATATATGATATTATTTAAAATTTTAAATCAACGCCAATTTAATATTTGATCCGTAACTTTTTATTTTCATCGGTCCACATGTTGAACCGGTTTGAAAACATTGATTTGAACTTTAATCCTTTTCTTTAATCATATATCCTTTCTTTATAAACACCAACGTTTCAGATTAAAATACTGAGAGATCCAAGGGCTAGCGCTATTTGGAAGCATAGTAATTAAAGCGTTGAAGAACGCAGCATAGAAATCAGAGTCGGAGCTGCACGTCTATGAAAGGCTCTGGTTTTTTCGTGACTCATCAGCCCAATTTACTGAGTCCACATACAAACATCCGTATTACACTTGGACTCTCATTTACTGAGTCCACATACAAAAGAGGGAGATCCCTGTTTCTAATTTTCATCATCATCTTCATCTTGATTATCATCAATGGAGAAAAAGTTTCTTGATTACACGTTGGTCCCATTGGGACTGGGTTTAATGGCGATCTATCACTTATGGCTTCTCTATCGAATAATCATCCACCCTTCCAAGACTATTATTGGCGTCAATGCCATCAATCGCCGCTTCTGGGTTCGCGCCATGATGGAGGTTAGGTTTCTATAATTCTCTACTTATTTCCCAAATTTCACATGAATTTCAAAGGTATAACTATAAGAAATTCTCATTTTCATATATTTATTTTAAAAATGGTAATATATCGACAGCATGATTTGAATAATGAGAAACCTCTTGTTTGCATATAAATTGATGTGCAGGATCCGTCCAAAAATGGAGTGCTTGCAGTGCAGACTCTAAGAAACAACATAATGGCATCAACCCTTTTGGCATCGACGGCCATCATGCTCAGCTCCCTTATTGCTGTGTTAATGACAAGCGGCACCGGAAATCGATCAGCTTGGATATTTGAGTATGGTGATACAAGTCAGATGGGATTATCTTTAAAGTTCTTTTCTATATTGGTATGTTTCTTGGTGGCATTCTTGCTCAACGTTCAATCCATAAGGTATTATAGCCATGCAAGCATCCTAATTAACGTCCCATTCAAGAAAATATCTCCTAATCAACACCATCACCATCTCACGGCGGAGTATGTGGCTAGGTCTGTCAATAGGGGTAGCTATTTTTGGTCTTTAGGACTACGTGCCTTCTACTTCTCTTTCCCTCTGTTTTTGTGGATCTTTGGGCCTATTCCTATGTTTTTGTGTTGTTTTGTTTTGGTGTCCATGCTCTATTTCCTGGATGTAACATTTGACTGTAGCTGGGCTGTTGATGACCACCAGGGGGACGAGGAAGAACTTGAGACCCGATATCAAATTTGAGTTTGTTGTTCCATATGGCAAAATTCTAGCCTAGATCATGATTCATCATGAACTCATCTGACTTAGATAAATTTCAATTTCAATATATATATGTAACTCCCATAGATCCAGGCAAGAATTTCTGCTAGATATAAGTGAGACTAGTAGTTATTAGGGTAAAATTACAAAAAGGTGCAATTTGTATGCAATTCAATCAAAAAGTTGAATTGAAAATGAATTGTACTGAACATTAGCAAGCAGTTGTAACTGAATTTTCTGTTGCTTTGTTTTGTTTTGTTTTGTTTTAATAGTGTACGCAACTTACTAGTACTAGTACAAAGTTGAATTTTGCACACCAAGGCAATCTTGTATTCTTGTTAGTTCATTAAACATCATGACACAAAACCAAAACGTTGAAAAAATGTATATATGGCCGTCTTCTAGTGGGGAGATTTACAGTATAGTGCCAATGCCAATGACCTGTGCCCTTATAAAACCCACTTGGAAGTTGAAAAGTTTATTAATTAATAGTGTAAAAAAGTGGGAGAATATGTATAATTTTGTAAATTTTGACATATTTGGAAGCTGAGAAGCATTTGAATACTGACAGTGATTTCTTCCACTTGTGTGATTATGTTGTGCATTTGGTGGACTAATAAGGTATCCACTAAAATCTGAGTAGATGCCAAAAGTTCCTTTGCTGCATCACTTTTCAAATTTAATATACCACCTTAAATTTTTTTTTCTTTTTTCTTTTGCCCTGAACCACCTTAAGTCTAAGATAGTTTAGTATTCTTTTTTTTTTTTTTTGGCCAAAAGATAGTTTAGTATTCTAAATTTCTAATAGTTAGATATTCAAAGGGAATATATTGAAAACATGAACACTACGTGAAATAGTTAGGTTCACAGTAGACATGCCAATACTAATAGAATCCTTACACGGGATTAATACTCTAAATAAATAAGATGCATATAAGATGGGTAAATTATTGTATTTGGGCTTAGTCGAGTACACTGATAGTCCCTGTTTTCATAAAATTACATTAAATGATTATGGTAATTTTTTATTTTGTTTAGTAAATGGTGTTTTTGTCAAAACAATTATATTTAATTTTCGGCAGAACATGTATTGTTAATGCTCGATACACTTGATTTTAACATAAGATTTACGCTCTTTCTATTTAATTGTTCTTTCATCTTCTTCAATGTTCTTCTTAACCAAGAAAAAAAATATCAAATCTTTTATTTTCAATTTTCAATTTTATTGCCCAATATCAAAATCAAACAGGTGTTTCATATTCTTTCTTTTCCAAAGAATTAGAAATGTCCATCTTATTTCAATTATGAGATTTGCCAGTCCCCTTCTCCTTTTCACATTCTTTTACTGTTTTTTCTCTATTTTGATGTTACTTAGAACATTATATTAAGACAACCAGCTATATATAAGTTGAATGGCAAATTTGATATTTTTAGAAGTTTTATAATAATATGTGAGCCTCACTTTATTAATTGCTGAATATTCTTCTCTTTATGAGTTTTCTTTTTTCTTATATAACTATTCAACTCTCTCTCTCTCTCTCTCTCTCTCTCTCTCTCTCATCTTTAATAATTTCCTTTTGGGCTCTCCTCCGGTGGCTTTTGCCGCCGGAGGAGATTTCCTTTTATTGCTTTTTCTTTTGCTTTGTTTTTCTAATAATATGGTCTCTTCTTGTAGTAGGCCCTTTATGTTTTCCGTTGGGAAGGAGATTTTTGTGGTTTGGAGCTATATGGTCTACGGCGACTGCCAATTTTGCTTCCGGCAGTGTCCGTTTCTTCTGTCGGCTAACCCTTCTAGGCAAGTGTAGTGACTGGTGGAAGAGGGAAGAAGTTTCTAGATCTGGTTATGAGATCTCAAGATCTGAGTTTTTGGGTTTTTATTTGTTAAGTCTCTTGAGATTCATGGCCCTTGGCAAAGGATTGAACCTCTTAAATCAATCCATTAGTGATTGTGAACCCTCAATTTTGCACCCTTAAAATGCTGCAACTTGATACCTGCTAATTTTCGTGCGCTACGCAGAGCCGGTACGGCGGTCCCGCTAGTCGGTTAGCGGGCAGGGTCAAGGGGGCAGAGCCCCCGAAAGGTAAACGATTTATTTCTCTTCAACATAGACTGATATCACATTTTTGACCCCGACCGAACTTTCTGTACCAGACAGCACCTTTTCAAAAACGACCAAATTTTTTCCTAAACTGACTGCCAATAGGTCCGATAATTAATTTCGGATTCATCGACACTGACCGATAATTTTTCAGACTCCAGAATAGCCCAAAAACTGACCTGAAACCTTAAAAAATTGAACCAAAAGACCCGAAAACTGACTCGGATATCCCAAAAATCGACTCAGGTGACCCGAAAAGTCGAAGCTGACCCAGTCGAGCCGGCGGCTCGGCACGCCGCCGCCGAGGTCCCAGGCGGCGCCGCCGGGGACAATTTTTCAGCCGGCGGCAGCGTACCTGTATCCTTTTTCTTTGACCTTTTTGTCCTCCTTTTTGTGAAATTCCTAAATTACTCCTACCATTTTCTGCTTTTTGGACCATTTTTGGTCTTTTTCCACCTCCCATTTTTCCTATAAATACCCTACCCCTCTTCACTTCAACACACACCAAACAATTTGTGAATTTTTCAAATTGTTTCCTCTCTCTCTCTTTCTAATTAGTTTCTCTCTCTAATTAATTAGTTAATTAAAAATTAATTTTAATTAACTAATTAATCCTTTTTTAAAATTTTCACCAATTCATAATTAATTAATTAATTAAAAATTAATTTTAATTAAAAATTAATTTTAATTAAAAATTAATTTTAATTAAAAATTAATTTTAATTAATTAATTAATCCTTTTTTTATTTTCACCCATTCATAATTAATTAATTAATTAAAAATTTAATTTTAATTAATTAATTAATTCATTTTTTTTTATCCTTCACTCAAGTGGTTAATTAATATTTTTAATTAATTAATCCTTTTAATTAATTAAAGTTTGAGTCATCAAATCTCTTGTTCCTTTTTCAAAACCAAAACCGATAAAATAGTATTTCGGTCCTGAAAATCACTCCGCCCACTCAAAATCCCCTAAAAAAGAAGGTATAATCTCTTACCCTCTTACCAACTCCAAAGTCACCTCAAATCAAATCAAATCAATCTGACCAATCCCTAAACCCCTCTACCTCATAGTGGAACGAACTATGTGGGTTTTGATCCCTATCCAATGGGGTACGTAGGCACGCTTGAAATCTGAATCCAAGCCTCAAATCCAAATCCCAATCAATCCCCTCCCCCATTTATTTTCCATGTAAATTGTTAATTAATGCAATTAGTTAATTATTTTTGGAGTAAAGGAGCGATTTTGTGATTTCCTTAATACTCATAAGGGTTTAGAGGAAATACTCTCCTTTACTTGTGGATGTTTAAATACCCGCACTTTAAATACTTGCTCATTATTTTTTCTGTCTCATAATTATGCCATGTTCATGCATTATAAATTGTCATCAATATCTGTCATCCATGAAATCCTTTTTCAAAAGTCAAATCAAATTTAAATGCCAAATCGAGATTATTTAAAACCAAAAACCTAGTCCCCGAGCTCAAATTTGGTTCGAAGATTAGTGATTTTATCCTTGGATAAATTAATCAAAAGATTAATAAAATTGGAGTCAAATTGAGTTTTCCCTTAATTTTTTCATTTAAAATACATTAGGGTCGTGACTCCCGAATCCTTTTCAAAAATCAAAAATTAA
>CATKHJ010774735.1:0-14565 GCA_949750685.1 Vernicia montana | reverse complement strand
ATTACCACTTGTTCTTTCTTTTCTTTACATATGTGTTTTACACATTAATTAAAAGATTGCTTGAATGTTTATTGGACCCAACCACTAGGTGTTGTGAAATTTTAAAATGTTTGAGATTTCACAAACCTACCAATTCCACTGAGCTTGCACCCAATATCCCTTCACTCAGTAGTAACACTCCTTAATCTCCAAAGCATTTATTCTCTTTTAGGTTCTACGGTGAATCACATCCTTTATACTATATAATGAAAGATTATTAATTACGTTATTGATTTGACTATTATCATTTTAGCTCTAATACTCTTATTTAATATCAATGCAAGTCAATATATTTAGTAGCATGTACATATACATTTATAACAATTTGCAATACACTTCTATTCAATTCTTACATATTGGCCAAATGGCCAAATAAGTACTTTTGATTGCAATGATTTGCTTAATAGCAATTTAGTACACTTGTGCATTAACTTCATATCGAATAATCATATTTAATTCACTATTTATTATTCTCAGTAATCATTTATTCATTGCTTTCATATATAAATAAGTCATTACGTTACAACTGTTAACTTTGTCATTTTACATTCTTACTTAATGTCTAGTTATGTTACTAGACCTCGTCAACTTATTTCTGCCATTTCTCAAGATTTATTAATTTAAATGAGTTGATTATTTTTTTATTCCAAAATAGACATATACATTTACAACATATCCAAAATTGAACTTAAAATTCAATTCATAGAAGGCTTAGTGACCATTTCTATTCTAGTCTATTTTTGTTACCAAGCAGTTTGACCCTGTCACACTATTTTGGGTATAACTCAAGATTTATGTTTCCAATTGATATTTTATTTCACTGGAAGATACTAGAGACATTACGTAACACTTATTATGTTTTGATTTTAACCCAGTTCCATCTCTAAAGTCTCCAAACAAGAGGGTCTAATTCAGTTTACAACTTGAATCCATTTACAAAGTCAGTTATAGAACAAGCTCTATATCTCTTAATATACTTGAAATTTTGTTAAGAAATTTTGTATATTTATTCCAAACATATCAATGATCATTTAATTAGTTTTAAGTTTCTTCTAATTCTATCTCTGTCATGCTCAATTCATGAGATATATTCTTAAGTCTAGCAATGGTGCTAGTTTACAAGAGTTTTCATACCATATCACATTCAATCAATCATATCTCACCATAAACATATCCACTTTACATTTCCATTTATATAGAGCTTATAAAATTATCAATTATCATTTTTTATGTTTTATACTTAACTTAATTCAGTATCTAAGTCCACCTTTTAAGCTACTCCATTTCGGATTGCCCATTCTCTCTATAAATAGGACTAGTTTTAGTTCAAGCGGGATTTCTCTTTGTACATAATAAATAGTTTAAATTACTTTTATTGGTGAATACTTGAGATATTTACCTACAACTTTTTTGTTTTAACTATGTCCAAATTCTATTTATAAAACCCTCTAGAGGTTCAAACAGTCTGGATTTACTCAGAAACTCCCAAATCTGGGTCAGTCCATTTTCTAGAGACATATCTCATTACTCATTCTGAATTTCACAAAACTCTTTTATTGGATTTTAATTAAGGTAAAACACTACAACTTTTATGTTTTATACTTCTCCAAATTCGGTCTCTAAACTGACAGTGTGGGTGTCTAAATATTCTGCTCAATTAAAAACTTAGGTTTCTCACTTCAAATTCAAAAACAAAATCAAACTCCACCATGCAATTTAAATGCAATCAACTCATCAATTCTTCCAATTCACTTCATAAGACACCCACAAATATCAAGAAATAAAAATAATAAAATTTTCTCAATTTTCCCCTTCATAGGCCGAAGCATATATATAAGAAGAGAAGAAGAAATTCTAACTTTTGAACACTATAAGATACTTATTCATGCTTGAAATGAAATTTAGAAGGCAAGATTTGAAGTTACCTTGGAGTTTCATATTTTGATGAAGAACACTCTTGAGGGGCCGGCCATTCTATGGAGAAGGTGACCAAAATTTTATTTCTTTGCCAATTAATGGTCTTAAGGTGTTTTTAAAGCAATTTGGATAAGCTCTAGTAAATGAATGGTGGAGATTTATTTAATTTGATCCAATGGCTAGTAATTTAACTCAATTTTAATTTGCTAAATTTTTTTATATATGGATAAATATGAACATATGTTGGATGATAGGAAATTGCTATGTAGTTTCCTCATTTATGTAGTAATTTTGACTAATTAGAAAGTTGGGTCCATCCCATTAATCCAATTTGACCAAAATTTTCCATGCAATTTCAAGTAAAATTTTCCATTCTCTACACTTAATGGGCCGGCCATATAAGTATATGGTTGGCCCTTCCACTTGCTTCACATGTTCATTTACATTTAACTCGTTATTTCAACAATTTTTGAGAAATGACCGTTTTACCCTTCTTTTTCACTGTACATTGTTGTAACCGATATCGATACTGTTCATTAACTTTATTTCATTAATCATATTCATAACATTTTTTTGAGTTCATATATACCATAATATCATTGAACATAAAAAATAAAAATAAAAATTTCATGTGTATTTTACCAGGCTTTATTTGAGCTCCTATTGATCTCATTATCTCAATATCGGAAAGCTCCTCGCTGGTGATCCGATCAAGCGACGAGTGCGGCGGCGTCCGATGGTGAATGGTGGTGATCTTCTACTAGGTGACTCACCGGAGGTCAAGCTTCCTCCTTGGCCGATGCGTGTCTCTGGACGGTGACAGGACGACAGCAAAACGCAGGCAACAACTATTATCTCTCTCTCTATCCCCTTGCCCCGACAAAACCCACAGCTTCTGATTGGTCCAATATGGGCCAATCATAGCTGTGCTATATATATATATATATATATATATATATATATAGTAATAATGATAATAATGATAATAATAAGTTTAAGATTTAAATAATAAAATAAAATATTCTTTTTAATCTTTAAAATTAATAAATAAACAAATAAAATTTCAATTTTTAAATTAATTTAAAATTTAAGTTATTACAAATTAACAAGTTCATCCCTCTTTTTCGGGAAACTAATTAAATAGTTTATTACCTTTATTTTTGCTAACAAAATAGTTTTTTATTATTATTCAAAATAATTTTTAGCAGCCAATAGTAGATTTAATAGTAAAAATACTAAAATACCCTTAATTATAAGGAAAAAAAAAATGATTAGTGATTTTTTTTTCAATTTGTCTAATTAGATCTAAAATTAATTTTGATACATAATTAAGATAATATTTTTTATAAAGTTTTTAGTTGAATGAAACTTAATTTTTCTTTTAAGAGTTTTAAAAATAGTTATATATTCTAATAATATAAAAAAATTGTATTTTAAGTACAAAAATTATATATGTATTTCAAAATAATTAAAATGAAAGGTTATATATTTTTTGATAGTTTATAATCTTTTTTGTTATTTATAATAAAAATATATTTTATATTATTTAAAATATATAGTATAATTTTTTATTTTTTTAAAAAAATTAGGTGAAAATTTTTAAAAATTAATATCTAATTGTTTTTATTCAAAAAGAAAGAAAAAAAAATGAGAGACTATATTAGGTTACCACATAATCTATACAAGGATATTTTGGTTTTTTTCTCATTTTCTTAACATAAAATTTTAATTATTTTAAACATAATAATTATTTTTTTAACAAAAACATATGTGAGAAATCATTTAATTCGTTTCTCATTATTATTATTTTTTTCTCATTATTTTTGAAAAAAATAATAATTTCAATCATAATGAAACATAAATATTTTTACCATTGTGAGATATTAAATTAAAATACACCCACTTAATTATAAAATATACAAAGCATACTTTTTTTTTTTTCATTAGCAGACTTTATTTTAGTAAGCATAAAAATATAGCATTATATCTAGCATCTAAATCCATAATAAAGCATTCTACAAAAAGCAAAAAAAAAAAAAATCATAAACAGACTTTCATACAAGAGTATATACATAACAAATTCCACAAGCCTTGAAATTTCAAATCTCTAGAGCTCACTTTACAACTTCAAATGTTGGAGTGGAGATGTACCATCAAGACCTCTGGAGAGGTAGTATTTCTCAAGATCTTCCACCTCTGTTTCTCTATAAACTGGAGGGTTTTCTGGTGACAACAATTCCTTAATTGGTCCATAAGCTTTTGAGGCACCACTCTCTGTCTGCCTCAGTGGCTTATTAAAATAAGTCAATGAAATTCTTGGTCCAACTTTTTGTGCTAACACTCTGTGATGAACACTAATGAACTTGTCATTTGAGACAAGCTGCACAAAACAAAGACATGGTTACTAAGATTATTTTCTCTATCTGCATTTGCTATAGGCTTTGATAATTGCATGACTTTTTTTCCGTCAGTTGGTCAGTGGTATTAGTATAAGACAAACACTACTAATAAAACAAATGGCAATCAAAATAATTGCTACAGTAACGTGTATAGTCAAGCCAAGTAAAATTGTATTTACCTGTAGAAAATCTCCAATATTAACTACTAGAGCTCCATGCAAGGAAGGGGCATCTATCCATTGATCCTCGTGAAGAACTTGAAGGCCTCCAATTTGATCTTGTAGCAGTATGGAGAAGAAGGAACCATCAGCATGTTTGGTAGTTCCCATGGTTAACTCTGGTTCAGGACATGGTGGATAATAATGGCCTACAAGAGACCGCCCCTTAGCACAGCCCATGTCCTTCAAGAGGCATGGATTAAGCCCCAATGCCTCTGATATTAACTCAAATAGCTTATCTCCCAATTTGGCTACTTGGTTGGTGTACTCAATCACGATGTCTCTGCAATTAATTTCAGAGAGACTTATCATCAAGCACATAAACATCATCAAAATAACAGCTTAGTGAATTAAAAGTTTACCATAATACCTGCACACAAGAGGCAATTCTTTATGGCTTGGAGGTTCAGGAGCCATATGAAAAAGAACTGTATCTCTCCAATTAGTTGCTGGAGATTGATACAGATCAGGATTGGACACGTAATACACTTTCTTTGAGAAATCACGAGAATAGAATTCTTTCTTTGCTTCAGTGTCTTGTTCGTGAAATTTCCGAATACCATTAATCATCTCATCCAAAACATTACTTGGAATTCCATGATTGATCAGCTGAAAGAAACCCCAATTTTCACAAGCACTTCGAATTTGGGCAATGATCTCTGCATGTAAACTAGAATCTTCAAGGATCATGCCTTTAAGGTCTATAATTGGAATGTTCAAAGCCAAGTTAGCTGCTGAATTATGATCGAAGATTAATTTTCCAGAGTAGAAAATACGAGGAATCTTCGTAACTCCAGCATCTACAAGTCCCTTGACACCAGCTTTTGTATCATCAAAAGCTTTTAGCTCTGCTTTCCTATCGTAATTGGACTCTGTTTCCATGTTTCCAGGGAATCAAGAAAGAAGATAGATATAGGTCAAACTGGAAAAAATATGAAAACAATCACTCAACTGGGGACTGGAAGCTACACATTATATAACAATCTTTCCATTAATAAATGCAAAAAACGATAGCAGCTGATGCAATATAAAAAAAAATAATTAAAAAAATAGATGTATTTATCGTCCTAATCCCTTATACAAAATTTTTTTTTATCACAATTAAAATAATACTATATTACTCTTGATGGACCAAAAATAGCCTCACATAGGGATTCTTATTCTCCCCTATATATAGGTAAGATAAAGGTAAAAAGGATCATTACCTCTCTCCACACTCTCTCTCTAACCTCACTCTCTTAAAACTCTCTCTCTAAATACTAGACAAGCTTATTGACTTGGGCGTCGGATCCCGGGAGCTTTTGACCCTCCTTTTATTTGCCTGCAGCTTATACTCCTAGTCGGACTCTCCATCAACAATATGAGGTGATTCTAGGCTCATCAAATTGGCTCCGTTTGTAAAGAACAACACAAAAAAGTCGTATTCTTACCTTCCATCTTCACCAGAATAAAAATTTCCAGTCACCAATATTTTTTTCAGCATTAGATCCGATCATCTTCAACAAAAGATCAACCAATAAAAAAAAAAGCACAGAAAAAATGAAAAACAAATCGAGGACAGAGAATGTTAAATTGCCATCACAAGTTTGCCCATTTCCAACCATCGGGAGATGACACCTCCCTCACCACTGCCAAGCCCTGCGACCGACCACCTCAGCGCCACAAACCTCGCCACAAATGGCTGTCGGAAAAAGCTTGACGTGCCAATCCGAGTGCCGCTGACGCCACGAGTTTTCGACACCATTTTCGACCGTTTTCGACCTCCATTTAAGATGATTTTTGTGCCATTAGAACCATATCTCCCACAACTTCATTTTTATACCTATTTTTCCACCGATCTATCACCAGAGAAGGAGATCGAAAAATCGGTGTTTGTCCGAAACCGTAATGAGAATAATAAAGTGGTAAGATATAAAGCGAGGCTAGTTATCAGAGTTTTTCGCATAGACCTGGTATTGACTATGAGAAAACTCATTATCCTGTTATGAATATGATCACATTCCGTTACTTAATTAATATGGCAGTTAAAGAAAGATTTGATATGCGCCTTGTGAAAATGATATTTATGTGAGAGTCCCTGAAGGACTAAAGATAATAGAAATAAATGCACATCAAACATATGACATAAATTACATCAAATTGCAGAAATCCATGTATGAATTAAAGTAATATGGACATATGTGATATAATCGTTTGATTGAATCCTTATTCAAAGAAGGATATGTGAATAATACACTATGTCCATTTGTATTCATAAAAGACTACAAAATGGTTATGTTATTATTGCAGTATATGTTATGATCTAAATGGGACTCTTAACGAACTCTTGAAAAGTGAGTTCGAGATGAATTTAGGAGAAACAAAATTTTGTATCGACCTGTAAATCGATCATTTATCCTAAAGAGTCCTAATATACCAGTCTACTTATATGGAAAAGGTACTTCAGCAATTTTGTATAGATAAATCATTTCCCATAACCACATTAATGGTATCCGCTCACTAAAAGTGAAGAAAGACCATTTTTAGACCTAAAGAAAATAACAAAGAGCTATTAATTGGTCTTGAAGTACCATATTTAAGTGCTATAAGTGCACTCATGTATCTTGCAAGAAAAAAATCCTAGTTAGGTATAACTCTGCACCTACCAAGAGACATGAGAGTGGTGTAAAAGACTTATTGTGTTATCTTCGAGTCAGTATTGATTTGGTTATATTTTCATATAATTCATATTTGACATTGGTCTACATGCGAATTTTGGTTATTTGTCTGATCCATATAATGATAGATAAGTATGTGTTTACTTATGATGATACTGCAATTTTATAAAGATTTTTATGGTCCTGAAGTACCTTAATAAAGATGCTCCCATTATATTATTTAAGAATAATGCAATATGCATTACACAAACTAAAAGTGGATATACTAAGGGTGATCGAATTAAATATATTTCACCTAAATTCTTTAATACGCATAAGCTCCAGAAGAGTGATGAAATAGATATCCACCAAATTTGCTCGAGTGACAACATAGCAGACTTATTTACTAAGTCTTCATATAATGTCATATTTGAATGGCTTGTTTTATTGATTGATATGTGCCGTCTTAAAATGTTGTCCTCATCAGGGGGAGCGAATCAGTATAAGATTGTACTCTTTTTCCTTAGTCAAATTTTTGTTCCACAGGGTTTTCTTGATCAAAGATTTTAATGAGGCAATCTGTACAATGACAAAATAACACATGAATTGTACTCTTTTCCTTAACTATATTTTTTTTCCACTGGGTTTTCTAGCAAGGTTTTTAACGAGGCATATTCATGGGGCAAGTAATATCCAAGGGGAGTGTTATAAATAATTATTATATGTGGATATTACTTAAACATCATTGAGTATATATTTTAGAAAGATTATAGTATATGACTATTTCAGTAATGTTGTATATACTAAACCCTAGCTATTCCTCTATATAAGGGAAGTTAGAGTTAATCTAATAATAAGAGTTTGAAACCTATTTTCTCTTCACATATTTTCTTCTATTTCTCTTTATTTTATTGCTTTATATTATTTCTTATTATCTTTGATTCGCTGTACTAATAAGCCGATTTACAATAGAATTATTATTATTATTATTTTTTGACAAAAATAAGATTTTTTTTTTGCCAAGTATTAATTAATTTAAGATAAGATAATGATTTTTTTTTTTTTTGACAAAAATAAGATAAGGATTAATTAATTTAAAGAAAAAAATAAAAATGATTTCTTATAATGCTATAAAGTAATAACCAAATCAATATAACATTTATATGTTCCCAAACAGTGAAACAATATAAGAAAGAAATCGCTATCTTTGTAATCAGCACTTGACTGACTGAATGACATGATATTGATAAGCACATACCCCATCCCTTTTCAATTATTCTTTCTTTTTTCCAAATAATTATTATTTTTTATTGTTACAAACTAATTAAAAAATAATTAATTACACTAAATTTTAAAAATAAGATGATTAAATTACCCTTATTGATTATAGAGTAATGGATAATATATGTTTTAATTATAGAGTAGATGATAAGAATAAAATTAAAAAAACAATTGAAATCTTATTAATTTTCTATAATGACAAATAATTTGAAAAAAAAAATCTTTAAAAAACGATAATTAAAAAAGATTGGAGGGAATATAATATACTAATTAATAATTCCTAATCCTAATTCTTATTGAAATTTCTTTTTTACTTTTCATTTTAGTTAATTTTGATGTATAATTAATATTTTATCTTAGCATAAATAATATAATAAAATTATATATATATAAAAAGTTGTGTAAATCTTATTAATTATAATAACTAATTAATAATTCTTAACCCCCACTCTAAAAGAAATTTAATTTATTCATATAGAAAACTCTAATAAACTTTCCAATTATAAAAATCTTATTTTATTTATATTAGAACGCATGCAAATTTTGTAGTTTATTATATTAAAAAGATTAAAAAAATGACTTATTAATTAATTTTTTTAATTAAATAAATACCATTTTTTTTTAACTATATTTTTAAGGTATTTCATTAGGATTTTAATTTTTATTGTTGTCTTTAACTATTATAAGCTAATTTTGTAAAAGTTTATTTAGGTTGATACAACTTTTACTTCTTTTTTTTTTTTTTTTTAAATTTCCTACGTTTATTTCAATTTATTATCAATTCTATAAGAACATTAGATCTACTTTAATTATTTTGAATTTCTCCAATAATCTTTTTCACTTACAATAAAATTTTTATATTTTAGTTCACTAGTTTTTATACTATGTTACTAATTTTTATAAAAATTTTATATTGTAATTGCTCATATTGAATTTAGTTCACTAAGTTTGTTTTTTGTAAATTTTAGAAACAATTATCCACAAGATTTTACAAAATATTTATTGTTACAATTAAAAATACAATCCTAATATTTTTTCTCATGTACGACAACTTCCATATTTTCAAACAAATATAACTAAATTGTATTTTGATATTATATAAATTTAATTGAGATCTAAATTTAAATTTATAACTAAATTGTTTGGATAAGGGAAAATATGGAAGGAAAATATGTATTGATATGTATATAAATTTAATTGAGATCTATAAAAACACAATGATCTGAAAAAAATAATAATAATAATTCATTTAAAATTAATTATGATATAATTACTTGACACATGACAAATCATATGCATATTTAGGGGTGTGCAAAAACCGAATTTCCGAACCAAACAGAACTGAAATTCATATTATGGTTTGGTGAAATGGTCAATTCAGGATTGGTTCGGTGATAATTTGATGAAAATATCGATGATCGGTTTGGCGTCAGCTCTTTACTTACTGAACTGACTGAAAAATCAAAATTTTAACGTATGTAATAACGTTGATCTATTCCTTCTTCTCCTTCACTTCGTTTTTGAACTCAACTTTGTTAACTTTTGCTAACTTCTGTTGCTCGCTTACATGTTCATATTGGTTGATCCTCCTCTGTTCTTACTTTAAATTATATGTTCCTTCTCCTCTTTCACTTCATTTTTGATCTGTATATTTTGCACTGTATTAAAGTTAAACTCAACTTTGTTAACGTTGAACTCAACGTTATTTATACTAATTTACACAAAGCCCAAACCGAATTAATAAACCAATCACCGAACCGAACCAACTGTTTCTATCAGTGAAATTTTAATTCGGTTTTTTAGTTTTATTTGGGTCGGTTCGATTCCTTATATCAGTACAATTTGGTTTGGTCGATTTGAGGGTTTTCATAATCGAACCGAACCGAACCAACCAATGCACACTCCACATGCATATTTGATAAGATTATTTCAAATTTAATAAATTTTATGAAATTAATTTATAATATATAATAAAAGTTAAAGAGTGGCGATATTGCCATAGCCAAAAAGGCTGCGGCCACATGTTATTAAATGTGACAATTTTTTTTTCATAAATATGTAATTTTTTTTTCTCTTCATTATTATTTGTGGGACCATTTTTATTCACTTTTTATTCTCTTTTTCTTTATTTATTATTATTTATGGGACTATTTTTATTCACACTCTTTCTCTCTTTCCATTATTATTTGTAGGACCCTTCAGTTTTTTCACAATAAAAAATGAATATTTTAGGGGGCGTTTGGTATCACTGCGGTTTTCTGTTTTTTTTTTCAAATTTCAAAAAAATAAGTATTAGAAAATATTTTTAAAAAAATTGTTATTTTTTATTTTTTTCATATTTATCTAGAAACATTTTGAAAACATAAAATATAAAATAACAAATTCTGATTTTTAATTTTTTTTTTGTTTTTAAAAAACAGAAAACGATAATGAACGGAGTCTTAGCTATTCATTTACTTTTTGCAGGACATTATGTATATATAATTTTTTTGGGCTAATTTATATACTTTGAATATTATATTTGCATCAATTTTTTTTGAAAACTTTATTTAGTTGTCATGATGAACATTTTATATTTATTTTCATTGTACTATTGCAATTATTTTACTATTGAAGTTTTATTATTATAAAATAATTTATCATATTTTTTTTAATTTTAAGTATCAATTAAGATTTTTTTGTTTAATTCGATAATAGTTTATAATTACAATTTTTTCTTAAAATTAGTATGTTTGATGGCAGGATCTTAAAGAATCTTGTTAACTTTTAGTTTATTCATTGTACTTTTAACTTTTATGGCAGGATCTTAAATAATCTTGTTAACTTTTAGTTTATTCATTGTACTTTTAACTTATATATATATATATATATATATATATATATTACGTACAATAATTGAAGTGTATTATTGCATCACGTGTCCACTGACAAACACCTTTTTTTTATATTATTATATATTTTATAATATATTTCCTTTAAAACCAAAATTTTCCTTTAAAAAATAATTTTTTTCTAAAATTTTCTTACATTTTCAATATATTTTAAAAAAAGGAAATAAACATAATAATAATAATAAGAAAAAATAAATGGAAAAATAAAAAGAAACGAGTAAAGATGAAAGTGAGATAAATTGATCTACTTTAGTATTTTTTAAAAAAAAAATCAGTAAAATATATTTAATTAAAAAATTTTTATATTGAGACTTAGCGGTAAAAATGAAATTCAAGAATTGAAATTAAAAAATTGAAAAAAACAAAAAAAAATAGATTCTAATTATGTAAAAACTGTACAATGAAAATTAATTTTATTCATTTTGAGAATAAAAAGAGTAAAAAAAAATGGTGTCATAAATAATAATGGAGAGAGAAAAAGAGAAATAAGAGTGAATAAAAATGGTCCCATAAATAATAATGAAGAGAGAAAAAAAGAATAACATATTTGTAAAAAATATATATATATATATATATGGCCACAGTCCTTTTTATTGTAGCAATAACGCCACTCAAAATTAAACTCGTGAATTGTTTAGAAAAATTTCCATAATTATATGCCAATAACTCTTTTAAAAATTAATATTATATGAACGAGAAAAATATTATTTCTTGTGATTGCATATTAAAAAGATGCATTAATAATTACTTGTAATAGGACAGAAAAGCCATTAGAATTGTTACGTTTCATGCCATCAATTATTGTATTATTTTATTTCCTTGTTTTTGGATTTGTTTAGGTTCATTTTCTTAGAGAGATATCTCATCTACCCATTAAGCTTTTAATTTAAAATTTTTAATAGTATTAAAGTATATAATATAATGTAATCATTTCCTTTTAAAGTGTATGGTATAATGTCCTACGTCAGCTTTCCTTTTCAAATCACTTGAATTGTCATTTTGGTATAAACCCTAAAATATTGAGAGAGAAAAAGAGTAGACAAAACCCAAAAAAATAATAATTCTATAAGATATTTTCAATTGTCAAATTATGTCTTATTGTCGGTGATGAGCATCAAGATACTAACAAATATTTAGATGGATGATCTTGTTTGAAATTTGTAGAGATTTAATAAGTTTTATTTTAATGGTATTAAAATTGTCTCGGAAACTATATAATAAGACTATAAACTCAAATACTAATAAAAATATTGTAACTAAAAAAATTTCTGAAAAAAATTTTTAGTTTCTAAATTAAGATATTTATGACTTTTTTTTTTTTTTACATAAATTAAAATCAAGTCTTTCTAAACACTCAATCCAACCAAGTTTTTCCATATTAGTTTGGATTAAGTCATAGTTGATTTATTAGGAGTAATACTCATAACCCGCTGTTTGGATAAGGAAAAGTATGAGAGGAAAGAAAATAATTAAAGGAAAATAAATGAAGAAAGTTTTTTTTCATTGTTTGGGATCCATGATAAAGGAAAATAAAAGAAGAAAGAAAATAAACATTATTTTCTTTCTAAATTTTTCTCTAATTTAAAGAGAAAATAAAAAAAAATGTTAGTGAGGAGAGAATAATTTTATTTTTCTTTTTATCCAAATAAAAACGACAAAAAATAACTTACTTTCAAAATTTTCTTTTCACTCCTTTATTTTTTTCCATCACTACTTTGTTTTTTCTCATTTATGATTGTTTTTTAGGATACAGCAGCAAGCATGATCAATTATTGATAGCTAAATTAAAATATTAGATTGCTATCTATATCATGTGATCTCTTGCACAAACGATAAGTCTACACCTGTAAATAGCTAATTTATTCGTGGGATTGCCTACTTACTTGGAGAAATATAATATATTATGCAGGTTGAATTCAAAATTATTTAACAACTTTTCGTGATATGATAAATAATTCTTTTAAAAATTAAATTAAATTATATGAAATTACAAATTTTTCATGATATATCAAATAATTTTTTTTAAAAAATTAAAATGAAATCACCTTATCAATTTTCACTACCAAAAACATGTGATTTAGCGACTACTTTTAGTTTTTTAAGTCACTAAATTTAATTAACGACTAAAACACGTAGTCACTAAATCTCTTCTCACTAAATTTTTTTAGCGAGCAAAATAGTCTCTAATTATTGACAAAAATAAAATAGTCGTTATATAGTCGCTAATTAGCGACTACAAAATTAGTCGCCAAAGTATGAAAATAGTAGCTAATGAACTACCAAAGTCAGTGCAACGCGACTATAGATTGCGACTAAATGGCGATTAAAATTTGTAGTTGCTAACGTTAGCGACTACAAATTGTATAAGCTAAATATAGTCGCTAAATTTATTTTTCAATTATTATAAAAATTATAATATATACAAAATAAATTTGATTCACAAAAAAATTAGAATTAAATTTTTAAAAATTTGTCCATTAATATATTAATAAAATGTACAATTAATTTAATAAAAGAATAATTAAATGTAAATATATACAAAAAAGAAATATATAATTCATAGCTAATGAGTGGACGAATTATCGACGGCGGCGGCGACATGAGGGTCGACATCTAGATGCTCATTTGTGGGAGTATTTGTGGGATGAACAGGGGGGCACAGTCGATGTACGTATACGGCATTGGGGCACTGTCACGACCCGACTTTAGAGCCGCAACGATCCTAGGGTATGGATAAGTATAAGGCCACCGAAAACCCGTAGGAATCTTGATATACAATTCATCTAACATCATCTATATCATGCATACTATCACATACATGTCTTCCCAAGATCTCAACCTGACATTCATGCTAAACCATACTCATCAATAACATGCTTGATTATACTTACATATCATATTATCCATGTCATTGCCTTAAAGGCCAAAAGAACATTCGTTCATTACATGTACCTTCAATAAACTTATCATTCTTACATCTACCTTGAAGCCTCTATGAATAGAATCATCACCTATACAAAACAAACAAAATGAGGAATTGAGTTTTACATTGATCACCAAAGTTTCCGAGGATTGGAAAAGAAGAATGCCCTGGAAACTTAACTAATAAATTATAGCTCACCTGAAAAATGGAATCACTAATGAGATAAAGTAGTGAGTAATAATTATACTACCATACTTGTGA
>CATKHJ010774649.1:0-16157 GCA_949750685.1 Vernicia montana | reverse complement strand
AAGAATAATGTCATGTTACATAATTAGCACAGTAATGGAATATGGTGAGGATGGTACAGTTCGATATCCTTATCAGATATGGGATCTCCGTCCTGTTATGGCTAAGCAATTTGTTGAACCTCAAAAGGTTAATAATCAGAATTTAAAAATTCATTTTAAAATGTATGAAGAAAAGAAGATTATAACCAAGGCTTTGAGGATAGAAAATTTTAAAGCTAGCCTGGAGAAGGTCATTTATGCCAATAATTATGTCCTTCTTGGAGATGGTAAAATTTTTGTTACTATCTGGTCCCCATATTCGTATCTCAGAGAAATATTCATGGTAAAAGGACGTGAAGAAGCCAAGAAATTATTTCTGAGACTAGTAGATCAAGATCCTAGTCTGGATTTCCAACCTGAAACTTTAAAGGTTTGGAAGAAGATAGCTGAATTCAGAGAACAACGTCTTGCAGAGGATATGGTGAGAGATTACAGGGAATTGAAAAAAGACATGGACATCCCTGTACCCACTCACAGATGGAATGACATTTTCGTCATCCATTATGTCAGCCTCAGTGTGATAATTGAGGAATTGCTTTTATGAAGATATGGCAGACAAGGAAGCACTAGCTGTCAAAGGTCTGTGGCTCTAAAGAAAATAACGTATCTGCTGTAAAATAAGCAATCCTTATCTCCTTATCTGTAAAGATAAGGATAACATTTATTATTGTCTGTTGTAATTATTGTACACAGCTGGAAAAATGATACTAGAGGCACCAGCTGTCTGCTTACTTTAATTATCATCGGTATGACTGTATGCTTTAATTATTTATACTTTTGAGCTGGCAAACAGAGTAATAGACACCAGCTTATGTAATCTTTATATATATATCTCTTTGTATATTATAAAGGGAGCTTTGAGAGAGATTCAAAGTTTTTAAAAAATAAATATTTCTAAACAATTCCAGAATTTCTATTTTCTTTTAAAGTCTTAATTTGAAGAACACTTAAAGCTCATATATACCTTATTCTTCAAAAAGGTCTATTAAACAGGAGTGTTTCTGTAAGTCCCGCCAAAGAGAGAGAAGGGCAGCCATAACCTCCAACCTTCCCAAGTATTGCTGGTGACGAGCCTGAAGAAGAGCTGAAGCATTTGCGGAAGCTTAGTGGACCCGGTCTACAAGGTAAATATCTTATGAATGTTTTAAATTTATGTTTAAACTTTCATGTCTTCCAGTTGAACCTCTAATCAAAATTAGCTTAAAGGTTTAACTTTAACTCAAGCTAGAAGGGAAGAATTAAATGCTAGTCTTAGACTGCAGGATCCTATATTTGCTCAATACGAACAAAGGGTTGAACATCTAAGAGATTGTTTAACAAGGATCGAAAGACTTATTAATCTAACTCAAGAAGAAATAAAACTTAAAAGTTATTTTGATCAAGAACTTGAGTTTTATAATTTTCTTGTTTTAGATCGGATTGGTGCTTTAACACGATTAGTGGATGAGCAGTAATCAACTCAACTGTTCTTATCCTGATTGTCATCACCTTGATCACTGTGTAGGCAAGAATCCAGTAATAGGATTATTAAATTATGTTATAGATCGCTTAGATTCTTTAAATAATTAATTAGAAATTTTTTCTAAAAATTTAGAAGAGTTGACTCTTAGACAGAGTGAGTTTGAGGAATTTTTCTTCAAGAACAGAGGCCATTTGAGATTTGTTGCTAATTTTCGATATCACAACGAGTATGGGAAACTGAAAGAAATCAAAAATACCAGAACACACTCTAAAGATCATTAGGAGCAGCTCTCTGTATTTCGCCTCTAGCTTAGAGAAATAGCAGACTCACAAAGAATGGTATCAGAGCCTAAGGGTGAGTGAAACTGAGTTTTGGATTTCTTTGATAACAAAAGAAAAGATTTGGGGTAACAAATGGAAATATAAAAAGAATAGGGTATAAAAGGACTCGATTGTTACAAAATCAAAAGTTTAATGACTTTTCTGTTATAATTTGAAGTTAAAGGACTATAATGTGCGTAAGTTAATAGTTAAAGGACCATAGATGAAATTAACTCTTCAAGTTGAGTCCATTTAACGCAAGGCACATGACTACCAAGATAAGGTTCTGTTGGCAAGGTAATTTATTTATTTATACGGAGAAATTGGAGCAGATAGGGTAGACTCTGGTATCATTTTATAAATATTAGTGTTTGTATAGTCTTGAAGTGTCAATCTTAAAAGATAGTTATTAAATTTGGATAAAATTTGAGATTTATACTCTCTTCGTCACAAATTGATAGGTACAATTAATTTTCAAATGGATTACGAATTAGAGATTAATTTAGTTAAAATTATTAATTTTAAATTTTTTTTTAAAAAGTACCCTTGTAGTAATTCACAATCCAAAAAGATTAATTTTTTGGAACTCAATTCTTATATTAGTAGATTATTAATGTATTTTTAAAAATGTAAATACAACTAATTTAAATAATGAGTTTATTAATACCAATATTAAATAAATAAGAATATTTTAGTAAAATATTATCTAAAGTACTCTTCTAAAATAAAAACGTGACTATAATTTGAAACGCTCATTAAAAAAAGTTTATCTATTAATGGGAGTATATATTAACATATACTAATCATTGTTGTTAAAACCAGATCGGTTAAACTGGGAACCGACCATTGGTATGATTTTTAAATTATAAAAAATCTAAAAAAATTGGTTTGAATCTAAAAAAACCGATGAACCGGTTGTACCAGAATTTACAAAACGACGCCGTTTTAAACTTAATAAAATTTTAAAAAAATATTTAAGAAAAAAAATGACAGAAATTAAATAGAATCAATCGGACCACAAACCAGCAGAAAAATCAATTCAGTCTCCGGTTCAGTTTTAACAACCTTGATACTAATGTAATAAGACAGGGAATTTGGCAAAAAAAAGAAAAAAAAAAAAAAAAGGGAAAGGCATGGGGAGAAACGGGACAGCATCTCACGTATGAAGTCCACCAAGAGAGGGAGGGTGTGATTGATTACTCTCTTCCATTTTATGCTTCGTTGCAGAAGAAAAGAATCTAAATTAATATTATTATAAATATAAATTAAAAAGGTTCAATTTGATATTGGTCAGGATTAGGGCATTTTACCAGATCGCTAAATTCTTCATACTTACCAAGAAATCAAAAATGGAGAAAATCAGAAGAGCATCACATGCTGGTTCCTGGTACTCCGATAATCGTAAGTCTTTTTCGACTTAGAGTGAAACCTTAACTGATCCAATAATTTTATTTATGTGTAATGATATTTTGGTTTTGGGAGTTCAATTTAGGGTTTGTTTATGCTCTGATTCTGCTTCAAAACAACTGAACTTTATCAAGAGAGAATAAAATTTTGGTAATTTTAGCATTCGAGCAAATTTTGTAACTGTAAATGTTAACTAGCTCAATAAAGATCGCAACTTGTAGTTTCGTTCTAGCATTATCAAAGGAATGTATTAAGTTGATGATCTTATTTTGTTGTTTCAGTACTATAAACAGCTTTGGTATCATTGGAATGTAATACTTTTTATTTTATTTTTTTTAAATTTTATATATATATATATATATATATATATATATATATATATATATAAAAATCCCATTTTCAGCTAAAAAACTGGATGAAGAGCTTGATGGATGGCTTAAGGCTGCTGACTTGGATAAATCTCCTGATGTTCGAGCTGTGATTGCTCCGTAGGCTTTTATTAACTTATTTTTTTCCTTTTAGCATCAACATCATGTCAATGTTTTAATTGTTTTGGCACTGGAACTTCAGGCATGCAGGTTACTCGTATTCAGGTCGTGCTGCTGCTTATGCATTTGGCAATATAGACCCAACAAACATGTATGTTTCCTGTCTTCTATTTTGCCTTTTGTTTAATAAGTGTTTTCTTTTCAGGAACCAATGTGTTGTGTTGTCAAGCAAATATCATCCTGTGTGGTGATTATGTTCCAATAACCATGTGTATTTGAAATGGTAATTTCTTTAGCTATCTAATGTGTTACTGATTTCAGTTCTCGGGTATTCCTGCTTGGTCCATCTCACCATTATTATACTCCAAAATGTGCTCTCTCAACAGCCACAGTTTACAAGACACCGATAGGTGACCTACCTATTGATTTGCAAGGTATGATATTCATGTTAAGAGTGACCTTTGATAATGGATGCAACATGGCTGGCGTCTACCTTTCGGTTTTTATTTTTATGTGTATCAATTTTATTATTTTTTAGTTTGTCTAGTTAGTTAAACTTTTAATTTATTTTCTTTGGTAAGCATGGTAAGGTACGCCAATGGATGTGGTGTGCTCACAGTTATTGTGCATGTCTCTGTTTAATCGCACAAATTAATACACAGATGTACACATGCACCTGCGAATAGGCTCATATATATCATAATTTATTTATCATATGTGGAAAGATGCATGAATGCCTAATGGTGAAATTGAGCTCACAAGTTCCTTTAAGTGGTCGGATTTAGTTTGCATTGAGTTGATACACAAAGGTTAAATGATTTCTGAATTGGTTTAGTTGTCTAAAATTTAAGTATTCAAATCATTTGCGGATAGCCTTTTTTAATGCTCAATTGATCAGATTTTTGTTTTCTACCTTTCAGTCATTGAGGAACTTAAAGCTACAGGAAAATTTGAGTCGATGGATATTCGTGTTGATGAAGCTGAACATAGTATGGAAATGCACTTGCCATATCTTGCTAAAATTTTTGAAGGGTAATTTCTATTATATGGTGAATTTTTATTTATTTGTTCATTTGTTTGTGGTTGACTTTTGGCAATTCTCATGCAGGCATCAAGTAAAAGTTGTACCAATATTGGTTGGTGCTCTTAATGTCGATAATGAAGCTATGTATGGACAGTTGTTAGCAAAATACGTGGATGATCCATCTAATTTCTTTTCTGTCTCCTCGGATTTTTGTCACTGGGGTTCTAGGTATGTCTACACACAGACTTGAGATTTGTGTGTGTTTTTTTTTGTTCTCCTAAATATCCTTTTCTATTTACACTCCAAGTCTTGGATTGGAACAACTTTTTACTTCCTCTATAACAACCCTAAGACGCATGTAGTAATTCATGTATGTTATTATGTAACATTCTTTTAGGTCTAGTATCTAGTTTAATTTTGTGTTTATAAGTTCACTTGGAAGAGTTCTATAAAACATCACATACCTCTGCACTGGATTGATATATCAAGCTTAGGAGCCTTAACATTGTGCTTTGTATATGATGCACATACTATTTTGATATGACCTTGCCCTGACCCTCACAAAAAGAGGGAGCTTCGTGCATTGGGGGTGTGCTTATTTTTGGGGGGGCGACCTGACCGTATGTAATGCATGTATGTTTTTAATATATGTAGTGCTGTAAAGCATCATGCAGTAGTTTGTGTTAATTGTTATTTCCTGGCCATGCTTGCTTAGTATCAATTGTGTCATTCTTTAAGATTATAATTGCTTCACCTAATCAATTTAATTACGTACCATCTTACACATCTTGATTTTCTGGTGTTAGGTTCAATTACATGCACTATGACAAGAAATATGGGGCCATACACAAATCTATTGAGGTATTAGACAAGATGGGTATGGATATTATAGAAACAGGGGATCCTGATGCATTTAAACAGTACTTGCAGGAGTATGACAATACTATTTGTGGCCGCCATCCAATTAGTGTTTTCCTACATGTAAGTGCCTCAAAAAGGGGAAAAATCCATAAGGCTCTTTGCAAAAACATATTCTCCAATTTCCATACACAAGTTCTGCACTCATCGCATGTTAGAAATTTGGATTGCATCACTCTTCCAAAACATTGCATATATGGTTGCTTCTTTCCTCCACTCTCTCTAATTTGTCTCCAACTCTCCATTTTGCCTTGCAATCATTTTTAAAAACTTTAGGATATCAGAAGTTTATTTTACGTGGATGCCACTTTTGCTGGAGATAACATGCCTGCACTACTGCCAGTATCATCATGTATGGTAGTATATGAAAGTTGTAGATGTATGTCCAATTGTCTATTATAAGATAGGTAGTGTACTCTTGTGCTTCCAAATCCCAAGACATTGTATCCCCTACAAATTAAGAAAAAAGGGGAAGTTTCAAATAGATAGAGATCCAAGTTGGGACTCATCATTTTCTTAGTGGAGCTAGCTTGATTACAACTGATTATTACATACAGTCCTTATTGATGGTTATGATTTTTAATTTATTTAGGCAACTGCATTAAATTGGATTTTTTGACTTTTTTCCTTTCAATTATCTGAAATACTTTCAGATGTCGAGGAACTGCTCAACAAAGATAAAGATCAAGTTCCTCCGATATGAGCAGTCAAGCCAATGCAAAACAATGAGGGACAGCAGTGTGAGTTATGCATCAGCAGCAGCGAAGGTGGATGCTTGAAGTTGTAATAATTAGTTTTCAAAAATGTGCTTGTGTTGGGGATAATTATTAACAATTTGAATGTCTTTCAAAAATTGAATATATCATCCAAGTTAATCATTTTCAAGACTCAAATCATTAATATTAAAACTCGTTGTCTACCTTTCCTTTTTTTGTTGCAGTAAACTTTTTAGCTGATGATAGCATAGCTTTTGTCTGAAACAGGACATCTCAATGATAAAAATCTGATTAAAAAATGGAGGTCTTAGGGATAAGAATTGAATTATAATGAATGCCAGATTCATGTAGAGTTCAAAAGGTTGATGGAATCGATTTTCAGATATATTATTTGTCAACAGGAGGGGCCGTCTCTGAAAGAATAGAGCACCGACTCCGACAACTCCGAAATAACCTTTGCTAGCTTTAATGGAGGTTTGCACATCAATCCAATTAAATTTCATAAAATTTGTAAATGAGTCCTAAATTAATAAGCTATACATTAAAATTATTTGATTTTGTAATTTATTTTACACTTATTATACTTAATAAATTGTTGAGATACTAAATATGAACATTCATTTGATCTAAATATACTCGATCATTTGGATACAGTCATTTTGTGAATGTGGATTTGAATTAGTTCTAAATGTAAAATTACAGAAAACGTAATGTCAAATTTCAAATATCCAATCACATTTCCAAATGAACCATAATAAAAACCAGAATTCTTATACTCTTATAGAGGAAATTTTTAGTTTTCCATTTATAGTTGAAAGAGAGAGATAGGAAGTGGGGCTGCAAGTGAATAGAGAGTAAATTTCTGCAAACGGAGAAGTGCTTCTTATCAGGATCATAGAGCAGAAAACATAGAAAGTATAGGAGAATGCATGCTTGCTTATTATTTTTATATATGTGGCTTATATTCTAGTTAAGGACCATTGTCCAATTATCCCCTGTCAACAAAAAGTTTTTGTTTTGTCATCAAACTCTGAAATCAGAATTTGAGGAACATCCAATTGTCAATAGCCATGGTGGGTGCTGGTGCTTGCTAACCCATCTTCATCTGGTGGAAACTCACTCCATTTTCCAGCAGAATTTAGAGGCTCAAAGACAGCCACTGCACCACTTGATAGTCCCAACGCAAACTGGTTTGGTTTCTGTGGATGTGCAGCAATAACTACCGGATAAACAAAACTGCAGCAAATAAAGAAACTTATGAGACTGATAATCGGCCCTTATTGTATAAATGACAAGAAGAAAAATGATATGAGCATGGGCTAAAATCTGTTCAAAGGTTCAAAAAGGTTCTCAAGTTAGGCCAGAATATAAATTGAAAAACCAAAAGAATGACAACAAAAATTCAAAAAGGAGAAGAGTAAAGCCAGAACATAATGAGCACCGTGAAATAGGTGGATGGTAGGCAGTTAAAAGAATCCGGCAGCGTAACTCAAGATGTGAAGCATCAAATATATACACACTTCCATCCGCAAAGCTAGCATACACCATTTGGCTGTCACATGAGAATGTTGCGTGGGAGATTGGTGCAATATCTTCTGTAACCCACTGGAAACAGAAAACAGAAGATGTTTTCATTTATATTCTCAAGAAAATGTCAAGACAGATGGAAAAGAAATGCTTAAAGAACACGCATGCGCGCGCGCACGCACACACACACACACAGAGTTACCTGTTTTAAACATTCTAAATTTTTGGCTTCGTATATTGCAAGACAAGTCTCATGTACTGCAAGGAATTGTTTTTGATCCTGGTGAAACTGGATGTGGGTGTCCAACAATTCTACAGGCTTTTTCTTGTCAGGAATCTGCAAAAATCTGCTTCTGTGTCTTTCCCACCCTTCAACATTCCACACAAAAATCTGCAGAAGAAAAGGAAAAGGACAACCTAATTAGAAGGCAAAAGTCCAACTATCTATGAAGTTACTCACAATAGCTATGCATATGCTCATTGCTTAAGCAGTCATCAATAGGCCCCAATATTTCTTATTTATTTATCTGGGGCACCTCTGCAATGCAGGAAGGTACGCTTCATGTTGCATGGGGAATTAACTACTACACAGCAAGATGTGTTATAAGGGTCAGAAATAGGAAAAGCAGTGTTAGACATGCTTTTCATATCATTTAAAGTACTAACCTGGGCATCTGCTCCAGAAGAAACAAGCATATTCAGATCCTTGGAAAAGGCAAGGCTAGATACTCTCTTGTAATGCCCCACAAGCTTACTAATAACCTGCATGCATTACATACATGACGGTTAGATTTGCATTAAACTGTGCATCAGTCAAAATCAGAAGCAAACATACCTTAGCTAAGCGGACATTATAAATTATAATTGTTGAATCGTCCCTCCCTATAGCAACTATGTTGTTATCTTGTGGAAGGAAGGCAAGACTAGTTGTTGCAGGTGGTGGAGGCATGATTGACAGCATTGTCTGTAATTATCCAGTGAAATTCAAGAATGGTAACTAAGATCCTTAGGTGAATGAGAACACACATATCGGCAAATCAGAAAAGTTTGAAGTTGGTTTTCATATAAAAAAATACAATATTACATGCCAATGAGATGTAGTTCTATAGAAAGAATAGGTACTACCAATGACTGCATTAGTGATTTTGAGAATAATAATTTAGAGCTGCATACAAAATATTAATGTCTCTATCCTGTAAATATTTTCATCCCAAGTTAATTTGAGAACAAAATCACACATGACTAATGAAAAAAGATCTTTGGACATACAACTTCAGGTTACCTTGAATGTCATCATGTTGAACAGGGATATTTTCCCTCCTGAAGCTGACATAAGATATGAATCATTCTTGGACAAAGCAAAACAAGGAAGGGTTTCTTCATGGTTGGTGCCTGTAAGGTCATTTGTCATCAGCCCTATGCAGTTCTTCGGTTGCCATAACTGAGGGGAAACTTCTGTGGTTGCCTGCAATTAATGTGCCATTACAATGATATTATCAATTACTAATATAACAGTTTTCATGGAATAGTTTCAAACAGAATATATATTATTAAGTATGCCTCTGGCTTGCTCACCTTGCCACTTGAATTAAGGTCATTACGCGACCATTTCCAAAATAGATGAATAGCATTTGATCCTAATGCCAAAATGGCATTGCCTGCATTGTTGTAAACCAGCCTCAACATCTGCATTTGTCAGACAGAAGGCTGTTAACAAACCCCACTTTTATTTTATGTAGCTTAAGGAGCTATATGAGTGAGGTCTCAAATTCTCAACCCTTTGTTATTCAAGCATAGTCAATATCTTCCATGTATTCCTTGTCAATATAATCATAATCACCTTAAAATTATATAGAATAAAACTGAAGGTGCAGCAGCCCTATGAACTTTGATGCATGGGTTGGGAGACCTTATTCTCATAAACATTCCACACGCGTGCATGAAAAACAACATCCTTAAAATTGGCAAGCAAAAAGTGAACAAGAAGCTTAAAATACATGTAGCTTAAACAAGTTAAAACATCAATTTTTGCAATTTGGTAATTATTATTTACCTACTTTCATGATTCAAACAATCTGATAAAATATGGGAATTCTAAAATAAGTAAACAGAAAATGAAAAGTGATCAACAAAAGAAGAAAACATAGGTTCTTACTGATAGAAAATGGGAAGGTCTAACCTTGTTTGGTTTTGTGTGTGAAGAGAGCCACAAGGTCTGGCACTGAGTAGGCTTGTTTATTTCAAAGATTTTCTGATTAACTTTCCCTATAGATTCACATTTCATGGCCTCCAAACTTTTTGAGTCCCTATTCTGCAGAGAACCAATTTTTATTTTAGTCAGGATGCTAATAAATTAAAAATTAAAAATTCCAACCAAGATATTCGTACATATAAATATTATGCCATTGCCAGATAAGATAAAACATGATTCTAGAGAAACCAATCCAGAAATACCTACCATTGGTGCTTCATCAGCAACTTCAGCACAAGCAACAGTTGAAGTTGGGTTAATTGCAAGCTGCATAAAATCAAAAGCATCAGGCAGGATGAATTTTCTACTGCAAGATACAAGAGCAAATTAAATATGCTGACCTTCCTAAAAGTATCAGAGAGAACTCTAGAGGTATCATCAGAGCAGTTTTCAGATTTGCATAGCAATTGAATACCACAATCAGTAGCCAAAATCTTAATTTTGTTTTCATTTGCAAAAACAGCCAGCAATGAGCCATTCTTGTTAAACCGAATGCGAGGATTTGCCTTCAGATTCAAAAAGAAAAGGACACAGTGATTAGTTTATACCACCCCTCTTATTGTATGGAATATTTTGTTGAAGTTCCACAAAAAAATAATAGAAGAAATTAAAAAGCTCATCCTTTCTCTAATTGCCGGAGTAAAATTGATGCACAAAAGCAAATAGTAAGGTACTTACTGGTAATCCTCCATCTGCATCAATAGTTGTGAAAAGCTCACTCTCATCCATGTCCCAAATTTTAATTTTATGCTCATCACCAGCAGCCAAAAATTGATTCTTCAGTATATCAAATTGCACTACAGATAAAGAATTCAACTGCAATCCTTCGTAGATTCTTTTTATTGCACCTTCACTTTCATTCCACTCAACAAGAAATGACTTTCCACATTTACTGGTCCCGCAAGAGAAAAGCCTGAAAAGTTTTTCATTCCAAAATTGGATTTAATTGACCATTAGAAATAATTAGAAACTAGCATATTTTAACCTTTTAAACCAAGCAAGTGAAACCTTCTATTATCAGCACTATATGCCATTGATGTGCACCCCAGACCAGGAGCATCATAATTCACTCTGGCTCCGAGATTATCATATAGCCAGGCTTTTATATTGCCATCCACTGATATTGAAAAGACAAACTGATTCAAAAAAGAAAACATTGAGTTACATAATCCCAGAGAAAGAAAAACATCAATTCTCCAAATTATCAACATAGTAGAATCAAGCATAATTCTTACATGAATGCCTTCCTTGCTATGAGCGCAGAGAGAATAAACAGGGGCATCATGACCTTCAAAACTAAACATTCTCACACCGGTAGTCACATCCCATACCTTAAAACAGGCATCATAAATAAGGCATCAAAGTTGACAAGATTTCATACAATTGATTATGTAACACAAAAGAAAACCAACCTTTACTATCTTATCATCACCACATGTTATGACCAGAAGTTGGTTCGCGGGGGCAGAGAATGCTATATCATTTACACCACCGACATGAGCATCAATCTAGGATAAGAAATGAATTAAGAAAACTAGATGAGATAAAACTGAATGCTTAAGGAAAAATAGAAACATGAAATATATGTTAGTAAGAGAGTGAATATGATAACGCTACCTCCAATTTCTGCCGAACATCATTGGCACCAAGATAAGAATACATTTGCACTATGTGTTTTGAATACGCAACACCTGTTCATAAGAAGGGTGACCAAGCTAGGATTATGAAAATCCAGAATCACTGCTACACATCTTTTTCTCAAGTGTTATATATCTTTCAACTTACCAAATAAAGAACCTTCAGGGCCCCAAGCAATAGAATTTACAGAAACACATGGATCTTTAAGCAGAGCTGTCTGTTCATATGTGAGATTGGTTCAGATTTCACAAGTATAATTGTTTCTCCGGCTAGTATAAAGCATCGATATAGGAGGGGACAAACCTTTAATTTCATTGAGCATGCTCCAATATCCCAAACCTTAAAACTACTTGAAAGCAATTTTTCCCCAGAACTAACTTCCCACAACCCTATCTCTCCCATAACAGTTCCAACTGAAGCATCAAACCATCAACTTCCACAAGTAAATATCAATTTCAAATAAGGCATTTATCCTAAAATGCAATACTGAAAGAATCCTTATGCATAAACCTAGAAGAACAGTTTGTTGAACAGGATGAAAATCCATGCTCATTGGAGATGACCCCTCATTCAATATCCTTGCAACTTGCTTGGGAAAGTCAGCATTGCTTATCATTCCACAACTGTCAAATTTATTGTTCTTCAGAGGACTCTTGGGAAAGTCGACAGGAATGTTGAAAATACTTTGATCAGGACAAATGAAAGTCGATAAATCATTAGCATTGTCAATGAAGCTTTCACCAGGATGTGCAACAGCTGATGTTTCCTACACAAATATGTTACACTGGTTAAAATAAAAGGGCAAATGGTACTCATCAAATAAGGTTGCAATAAAAGTTCGTCCAGCTTACCCCATCAGAGGTCTCTGAAGACAATTTTTCAGATACAACATTAGTGTCTTCCAAACTGTCTGTAGTTGTTTCTACCAATTAGTAACAAGTCGACGAGAAAATGGCATTTTTTCCATGTTTAGAATAATAAGGCTCTGACATAAAATCAACAGAAATACCAATGACAAATGAAAATCAAAACCTAGGTTTCCTATATCACCAAGAAAGACAGCTCCACTTGAAGTTTCAGAATGAGTCACAGTTGACAGTGTAGATTCCAAACTGGCTGAGGAAATTGGAGCTGGCATTGATGCAGTCTGAAAAGGTTATGCATGAAAATTGAAGCACTTTGAGAGGATTTTATTGTGAATACTATTAGATGGATAATCAAGCTGCCTTAATTAGGATTAAGGCAGTGGTTTGTTATTTCATACCAGTGGGTTGTTATCACTTGACATTGACAGTAAATGATCCTCTGGTGGTAGACAAACATGATCCACAAAAAGGGTACTTATAATAGGATTTGGCTGAGGATTTTTGCAGTGTATATGCTGCCAATTCAGGCTGTCAGATAAAATTGAAATAAGTTATTCGTGAAAAACAAATAAACGTGTCTAAAACAACAGTAACAAATTTTAAATTACCCTTGGTTTATGAGACGACCTAACCTCTGACTCTTAATGCTAGGAAATTTCAATTTGTCACTGAAAAGCGGGTTTGCCTGGATGATTTTCTTGAGTTCAAGCATCATAATTTTCCTTGCAGACTCTGTATCTCCATATGTGGAGAGAGAATCATGCTCCCTGTTTAAATCACATAAGTTCAATCAAGTTCCTCTTACCATGCTTAATATGCCACTCATACACCAATGAGCCTTTGGCTCAATGGATTGCAGTCGTCTCTATAGCTGTGAGATTGCAGGTTCGAACCCTAGTCCAAGCCAAATCAACCAAAAAAAATATGCCACTCTTACCAAATCTAAACATTCTAGCATAGAGTATGTACCTTATATCATTTAATGTCAAAAGCTGAGTCATTTCTTTGAACAATTCTTCATTCTTTGGGGCAAAAACTTTCAAATCTTTCATAAGGATATCTAAAGCCTTAGCACGTTCATCCCTGTTAAAAAAAAAAAAATCAACGTAAGGCAATTATAAAGGATGGGGTAAAAGAGAAGGCAAGCTAAGCTTATACTTGTCCAATGCCTCAAGGAAATTCTGCTTCCTGATCTCAAAAAAGATCTTGGTGGAGTATCTATTGTCATCTAAATTGGTGAAACCACAAATATATTTTTCAGCCTCATCCCAATTTCCATTCAGTATCATGTTTTCAAAAAACTTCATGTTGAAGTAAAACCCAGTTTCGTGCTCAAGCCTGCATATAAATTCAATGATAAAAATCTTATACTTGAGATCAAAGGCGCCATTAGAATTGGGCAAATAACATAAAAATGTAAAAGGAACATTACTTTCTAGCAGATTCTTTGAAACCTTCCTCATCCAAGAACTGTAAAATCAAGAAGATAAGCTCTTTATTGAGAGTAGACATCTCCACGCCACGAACCACAATCTCTAAATCAAATTCAAACCCAAATCAGAATCAAGAAAAAAATTAATAGGGTTATGATCAGAATCAAGAAATCAAGATTCCGATAATCAAATTCCAGATTAATTAATAAAAGAATAAACTTGATCAGGTCTAACAAACAGGGGGAAAAAATCAATCCATAAATTCACAGACTTTTCACCGATCAGAAAGATCAAATTTTTATCTTAAAAAATTAATAACTTTGAAGGAAAAACCGAAAAAACGAAGAAAATAAAACAAAGTCAATAGGTATTCACTATTGAAAATTAAAAAATATATATATAAAAGAAAAAGCTGTGGGAAAGGCCTGACCACTGAGCAGCAAAGAAATTGAAGGGATTTGAGAAAGAGATGTAGTATTTGTTAATTAACACTGATTTTTAGCTTCAAATGGTTCTCTCCATTTTCACACTCCTTCTCTTTCACCTTCACAGGCCATTGTGGGGCGAAAGAGCTCATCACCAATATATATAACTGGCGATGTATTCAAGATGATAAGTTGATTTACTTATAGTGATAGGACCGTGTTGTTTTTAGTTGAAAAATATAGGACCTGGGAGTTATATAACAACGTTACAGTGGGGTCCACCTCTTAGCTCGTAGAGAAGATGTGGCCTCCCACGGGAGCGTTCGATATTAAGAAAATTATCATTTCCGAATTTCAATTTACTTTAACATGTAAAAAAAAAAATAATAATATAATTTTATTTGTGATCAAAGCAAATTTTTATTTGTCTATATTAAATTAGAGTTATAATATAACTAAAGTTTGTTAATATAATGGTGGTGGCATTACATTATTTGATATTTTGTTTGATTGCATAAATAAATCAATTATATAATCAACTAATTAAATACTATTTTAAGTAATGTAATGCTTGTTATATAGTATAATTATTTCTTTTACTTTATTACTTATTCCATTTCATTAATTATTTTAAGGATAATAATTTTTTTTAAATAATATTTTAAAGTAGAATTTCTTTTTTGTTCTTTTTTCTTTTAAAATGTATAAAATCACACATAAAAAATAGAAAATGAACACGTAAACACCTCAAAATTATATTAATTTTGAAGAGACACGTTAATTTTTATATCTCTTTCACACACTACACTATTGATGTGAGAGGCCGAAATTCCAACCCACTATTCGTTAACCTATTCACAGGAGAATGAATTCTCGTGAATGGGAGACACACACACTACACAAGTAATACATATCAGTGTTTTAAAAATCAGATCGGACCGACTGGTCGAACCGATTCAATCGGAAACTGGCCATTGGTCCAGTCCGGTTAGGTAAAAAATCGGATCTTTCAAAGTGACATCGTTTTGGCATTAAAAAAATAAAAATAGAAGAAAAAAATTTAAAAAAAAAGCCGATCAGACCGACAAACCGAATCGGTCGGATCGATTGAATCGAGAACCGGTGACCTGACCAGTTCGATCACTGGTCCAATTTTTAAAACACTTATACACATATATGTTTTTTTTTAAATGTATAAACACACACAAAAACAAAAAATGAACATATACATAATTTAAAATCATATTAATTTTAAAAAGACACGCTAATCTTTATATATCGCATACACTCGTACTATGCTAACCCTTATAACCTTTTTTTTTTTTTTTTTTTTCTTTTAAAACGTAGAAAACATGTCATTTAAATTTTCCTAAACAGCTATATACATAGAAAATTGTAAGTTCACATATAAAATTTATCTATATATGAATCCATCATATGCAAAGAAAAAGAGAAAAAGGAGAAAGGAGAAATATTAATACTGAAATAGGATAAACTCTAACTTTTAAAGCTGAAATAGGATTTGCCTCAATAATTTTATTGGGTGAAAGTATACTTTGAATACATTATATCTTTATATTAATTTCAATACTCGTGTAAGTTAATTAGAAAATAATTTTGACTATTTGAATTTAAAAAAAAAA
>CATKHJ010774587.1:0-32513 GCA_949750685.1 Vernicia montana | reverse complement strand
TTTCAAAAATTTTATGGTAATAAGTACGAGTATACAAACCATTGTTTTTTAAATTACAAAATAAAATATTTCAATATTTAATTTTACCAAAAGAAATTCAATTGAACTTTTTAATATAAAAATAATTATTATAATTTTTTTATCAGAAATTTTTTATTATAAATTAATAATTAAAGATAATATAAATAGATAACTAAAAGTTCGTTACAATGTAACGATTAGTTGGGCTTGGCTGGTCTCATTCCAATCAATTCTTCTCTTTCAAATATTTTTCCAAGACCATCAAATCCATACACTCTGTGTTGTCACTTATCACGCAATCAAATCACTTGTTTTTTCTTTTCCGATGCTATTCGCGTGTATTCATAGTCTCCTTGTGAAGTTCCAATCATTCAACCATAATATCTCTTTACTTGACACGTGTATTCCTTCAGCTTTCCTAATAATACGATGACAATAAGATCTCAAGAGCTCACGGTTAGAAAAATAGTAACGGCCACATTATATTTCCTACACCCGCCATAATGACATTCGATTTTCAATTTTCGTAAGTAACTAAATATAGAAAGTGTTGCCATACAAACTTCATATCGTGCACAGAAGAACTTCCCTGAGAAGCTCACTCACAAGCAAACATACACGGAGAACGCTCTGCAATTCCCAAATTTTATTTTCTAGGGTTTATCTGGACGATTAACTAACTCGCTCCCGTACTCAGTTGAAGTTTGGTATCTTCTTCTTCATCGTCTTCTCTGTAGGAATTTTTTTTTTGTATTTTTTTTTGTATTTTTTTAAGTTTTTAACTATATATAGCTCTAACTTACTTTAGTGTTTGGTTGCTGAGAAAGTGATGGAAAAGGAGAGAAAAGTTATAATGTGAACACATTATTATTATTATTATTATTATTATTATTATTATTTTTTAAGTTGTGAACACAGGCACAGCTGTTAGTTTGTTAGTTGTTACATACATATGGCTCAAAACCTAGGCCCTTTTCCTGGAAAATAAATTGGAAAAAACAGTGTAGAGTGTTGATTAATCTGTTTGGATTTATTTTAATAATAGAAGGAAAATCTGGTTTCAGGTTATTTAGTTGCAAGTTTTCATTTCTCTACTTTTTTTTCTCTTAATTTCTTTCTGTTTCTCAGGCAATCGTAAAAATATAACTGGAAATAACTTTTTCTTTTGTGGGAGTAGTTCTGGTGTTACTTCATGGCATCATCTGACGAAGAGGGTGAGATTTTGCCACAACATGTGTCAAATTATCATTTTGTTGACGACAAGGATGTACTTGTCTCGTTTTCGATTTTGCCAGTCCAGTGGGACGTGAGTGAGGTGTTGAACAACTTGGAAAAATCTATAGTTCTGCGTGGAACTTGCAGTAATGGGATTCAGAAAGTCTACTTGCCTGTTATAGCTTGGAAGTTTGAACTTTCTTATGTGCAGCCAGAAATATCTGTCCTCACTAAGGGCAAGAAATGGGTCCTGCTTCAAAAGCCAAGAAAGGTTTTTGAGCATATTATCAGGGAAGTGTTGGTCACAGTTCACTGGCTTCATTTCATTAAGAAGAATCCGGATGCATCTGAGAAATTTGTGTGGAAACATTTGCAAAAAACTTTCAGGTTTGTTTGTTTGTTTTCTGTGTAATTGACTCTATTAGCTATACATGTTTTTGTTTGCTTTTAACATTTAACCTTGTGCATTTTGCAGCTCATATGAGGTTTCACCGTCTAAGAATGATCTGTTGCATCACAAGCAATTAATTAATGAAGCAGCAAGAAGGGATAAAGAATTACAAGCATCTATGGTAGGGAGTCATATTTATGGTATATCTCTTATTGACTCATAAATCTGTTGATATGATCCTAGGTGGAAAGCAATTGTCTTTGAGGTTCGCATCATCTGTAATGATTGTTTTTAGTAATATTGTTTATGTGCTTCAGTGTATAAGATAACAAACTGTTAAGCAATCTAATAATCATTGTGTTCACAGTATGGCAAGTATTGAGCTGAATATCTATGGCTATTGAAAGAAAGATGATCACATTTAATTGTTTCTCATGATTCTTACTGATGGATGAATCAGTCATTTTGCTACCATTAGTTAATATACTGTATGCTATTAAAAAACTGAAATTCTGGAAAGGATATATTGTGTCTGAGCCATCCAATGAGTTCATTTAAGTTTCAAACAACTGGAAGATGTAAAAAATAGTTATATTGAGCAAAGTAAGGTAAGGTATGACTAACTTTATCCTGATCCACACCAACATACATTCTGATGTTGCTTGACCTTCATTCTGATCCCTTTTTTGATGAACTTGATTGTCCTTATGATACTTGCAATTTAGCTTGTGAATTACTCCAAAATGATCTCCATTTTATTTGGTTTAGTATGTTATTTCTAGTATGGTGTTGTTTCCTCTCTTGCTTAGATTAAGATTGTTAATTTCCCCAGTGTACACAGTTGTAATCTGATAAGTGAAATGATTTATCTCTTTAACAGTCTTTTCGTACCTTTGTTGGGAAGTTTGAGATGGATATGACTTTTTATGAGGTTAGAGCTGACAGATAACTCCTTCCCCACTTTTCTTTTCCTTTGTATACTTATTTTTCTTTATTTTTTTAAAATTTTCCTTGCCTGGTTAGCAGGATGTTCAAAAAACAAATATTGATGAAGGAGAGGACATTTTTGATACAGTTTGTGTAATTTGTGACGATGGTGGTAACATTTTGTGGTATGCTCTTATTTTATAATTTCAATTTTTTTTCACTGGTTTTGCAACCTTTGCACAGTTCTTTTTTCATCAATTTGCCTGTAATATTTATGTGTTTCTAATCACTTAATGCCTTATTTTCTCCGGACTTTCTATTTAAGAGTGAAATGTGAAGGTGGATGAACCCAAGAATGAAAATCACTCTGAAATCTGGTGATAAATTGAGATTGCTGTGGACTTCAGTTCATTATTTCTGTGGCAGTTCCTTAATAATCATTGATCATTTTCTTTCGTTTTTTTAGCCTGTTTTGAGCTCACAAACTGCATCATTTTGTTCGTAATTTTTGACAGTATCATAGGAGTAGAAATTAAAAATAGCATTGCACCTGGATTTTTGTAGAAGCTATAACGTGATATACGATAAATTGTGTCATGTTTAAGTATCAAAGTAAAAGATGACATATGACTTGTAATTTCTGAGAAATTGGCCGGATTACAGCCTTCCTAGCGGGGCCTAAAATTGTGATTTTCCATTCTCAAAGAGCTGTAGGAACATAGAGTACCATGCACAAAAAATGACTGGTTGATAGTATAAAGACAGGTGTACTTCAGTGAGGTTTTTTTTGCAACTGACCTAATAATTCAGCCCAAATTTTCTTTAAAGTGTAATCGAGATTCCATTCTGCATTTTATCATATTGCTTTTATAGATGTTCTAATTAATAGCTCTAAGCTGAGCTCATCTATTTTACACCTTATGTCTCATCTCAAGTTCCTACAAAAGGCTGCTAATGATAAGGATGACTTTCTCTTTGCTTAACCAAGAAAATACTGTTAAATTAGTCTTTCTTTTCTTGTATTTGATTTTATGATACGATATGCTCTGATTTAATGCAGTTGTAATGGGAGGTGCTTGAGATCATTTCATCCAACTGTTGCTGATGGGGTGAACTCTCATTGTGCATCTCTTGGCTTCAGAAATAAGGCTGAATATGAAGTAAGAACCTTCTTCGATAGACATACAAATTGGTTCCTCTTCACTTGCCTTCTGTAAACATAAAATAGTTGCATTTTGTTTTCCTCAGCAGTTCATATAAAATTTCACCCATGGAAAAGGATAGATCCAATGCTTCTATTTCTAATGGTGTTTGGTCATTTGCAGGCAATTCAAATATTTTTGTGTAAGAATTGCCTTTATGAGCAACATCAATGCTTTGCTTGTGGCAGATTAGGCTCTTCTGCTAGATCTTCTAGTCAAGAGGTAAGGTGTTCTGATAGTTCTGGACAAGTTTGTAATCTGAGTCATTTATTTTTATCCTCCTTTGAGCTTTAACGACTTTCATGTGATATAATTCAGTGAAAATGTATAATCACATGAAAAAAAAAGTTGTCTATTAAGATTTTGGGCATAATCATGTTAGATTAATATGCATGCTGATATGCACTTAAGACTTTGAGGTTGCGATGGCTTGGTTTGTTATTATAGTACACTCAGATTATTAATTAGCGATATATTTCCAACAACTGAGGCTGCTGAGTGGATCACCTTAGCAATTGCAGATTATGGAGGATAACAATATATTAAGAACACGTTCCTGCCATACAAGAATTCAGAATAACAATATATTAAGAACACGTTCCTGCCATACAAGAATTCATAAGAGCTCCTTTGAAGTAAAATCAACTCTCTCGTTGATCTTTCCAAGCCCATTTCTCTTTTTCCTCAATATGTTATTACTATTGTTTGCTAAATACACATAGATATCAATGTCTGCTGTTTTTGGCTTGTTGCAGAATTATATATAATATTGGGAAGGGCACGTGCTTTAATTATAAGATCATGATTGGAATCCAGATCCGTATACATGTGTTTGGCAAAATGTGAAGTGTTTTAATGACTGTATAAATACTAAATTTTGTTTTTTATTTGTCTTCAAGGTCTTCCCTTGTGCTTCTTCTGCTACTTGTGGCCATTTCTATCACCCAGAATGTGTTGCAAGACTGCTTCATATTGGCAATAAAACTGAAGCAGAACTTACAGCTAAAATTGCTGCAGGGGAATCATTTGTCTGCCCTGCTCATAAATGTTATGTATGTAAGCAATGTGAAGATGCTGATGTTGAAGAGTTGCAGTTTGCAATGTGCAGACGTTGTCCTAAAGCATATCACAGGAAATGCTTACCTCGGTATAGTCCTATACCTCATTTTTCACTTTTCAATAACTTATCTACAAGTTAATGTTGTTTGACATGTTGGATTTATCGTCAGGGACATTGTTTTTGAACGTGATGAATATAATTTACGAAGGGCTTGGCGTGGTCTGTTGCCAAATCGAAGGATTCTGATATTCTGCATGTAAGAATCATTGTGGGAACTCTAGATTAATGAAAAGCTTGTTTATGTGGTTTATACATCTTACCTCAGATTCCTTATGGAACCTGGATGCAAATTTTATTTTAACCAGGGAGCATACTATTGATAGTCAACTAGAGACTCCTGCTAGAGACCATCTATTATTTCCTAATGTTGAAAGAACACACTTTTCAAAGACAATATCAAGGGAAAGAAAGGTCATGATAGCAAAGAGAAGCAATGTTTCTGAAGCCTTCGCTATAGATCTAACTGCTGCGAAGAAGCAAAAACAGGCCAAAATGCTCGCTGATGGTGTTGAAAGTGGTGGTTCTTCTAAGATGGAGAAAAGATGCCAGATACAATATTTTGAACCCTTGAAGAAATCAAATACAACTGATCCAACTAAAAAAACATTGCAGAAGAATGTTAAATCTGTCTCTGCCAGGTCATCTGCAGCAGACACAACAAAATTGCTTTTCAGTAACAACTCAGCGGTAAACTTGGGATCTGATCCACTCAAGTCTAAACAGCAGAATGTTGCTGGCAGCAAAGTCAAGAATACTTTTCTTGATAAGCCAGTGATTAAAAAAGTCATGCCTTCAGTTAATGCTGAAATGGAAAAAAGGTAATTATTTTGCCTTCATATTCCCAAACATAACTGCCATGACTTTTTATTGAGGTATATATGTTTTTTATTTTTTTAAAAAGAACCCTTGAATTTCGAAGTTCCTTTGTATAATATCAGGGCCTTTTTCCCCTTTAATATGTAGAATTCTGACCCTCATGGATGATGTTACTTCGTCATTTGATGTTGAAGAATTTATGGTAAGGAATGCCCCAGATTTACATTTATACTGCTCCAAAAATGTACTAGACAAATCCATTACTCTTGGATTGGTGGAGGGTTCTGTGAAGGTATGTGTTGATATATATGAAATGCGGATGTTAATGTGAAATGTAGATGCTAATAATATTTTTACATGCATGACTTCATACTTTCTTGTAGGCTATGCGAACTGCATTACAGAAGCTAGAAGAAGGATGTAGTATTGAGGATGCAAAAACTGTATGTCAACCTGGGATTCTCAAACAGATATTAATATGGAAGGTTAAGTCGCTGCTATAATTAATTTTGTTAGACGTATGCTTCCAGTTTATAATTTACTGCACTGTTATTTGCCCTTGTCTTTCTTGTTATTATGGTAGGATGCCTTTTTGCTCATAAGATGCATGTGTTGTATATTTTAGATGCATGCCTTTTTGTTATGTTTTTTAGATGCCATTTTTTTAGAAGAATTGCTTTTTCCTTGACAACTTGCATAAAAATTTACTCAAGTAGGACTATGTCGCATCGAGAAGATACTACATGGAAAATGAATTTATATTTGTTACTGCATAATTGTTAACCACTCAATGATAATTGAATTTTTGCTTGAAGCCATATCTATGATGTCCCTTGCCATATGCTATGCCATAATTTAAGAGAGAGTTTATGTGTGTGTGTCTGGGAATGCTTAGCTGTTATGCTACACTATTATTTAGGAGAAACTGTGTGCATGCATGTCTCAGTGCGTACTTTCATTTCAGCCTGTTCTCTTTGAAGTGATTTTCTGTGAATAACCTTTTGTACTGTCATTTATATGGGGTTGTTCTTTTAAATGTTTTCATGGTCAGATGGCAAAATGGATGTGTGGTTATTTGTCTTCTGCCGTTCTTTTTGTTAGGAGTTGCTTGCACGAAATGGGTTCATTCATCTCTCACCTTATACATATTGCTTATCTTATTCTAATAAAGATCTAATGTATACTTCCATTTTTTTTTTTTTTTTTTTTTTTTTTTTTTTTTTTTTTTTTTTTTTTCCAAACATCTAATGTGTACTTCTGCAAGCTTGCTGATTAGTTGCTCATATTTTGTAGACAAAGCTTAAAATCTACCTTGCGCCTTTTCTCCATGGAGCACGCTATACATCTTTTGGTCGCCATTTTACACAAGAGGCAAAGCTTAAGGAGGTAATATTTGTCTCTTGCTTTTTGTCAAAAGCAGTTGAATTTAGGTACGGGAATTCCCTTTTAGGGTTTGAAGTGGAAACATGGACATGTCAAACTTACGTAAACAATAAAAAAACCTTACAACTTTCTGTTAACCACTTGTCATTGCTAAAAGACCTTTTTTGTTTGGGTTAAAATACATTTTAGCCCTTGAGGTTCGCCTCTAACTACAAATAAGAATGGTGACAAGTTTACTCTGGCTTCTCTTTCTATATATAAATAATACACTTAATTGAGCTTAAATTAAAAAACAATATATACATGGATAGTCGATTAAACAATATATACTGTTAATATCTAAGGTGTGTTTCACATCATTGTACTGTGTTTGAGAAAGATAAATCTTTTTTAAGGAGAATAAAATTTTGAATCTGTTGATTAATGGAAAATAAAAGTTATTTATAAGGTAGATTTGAATTGTTTTTTGCCATAAAAGCTCGAAACCACAATTTCAAATTGTTTTTTGCAATATGCCAATATTGAGTAGTGTTCTTTTTCAAAAAAGCAACTTCAACCTTAAGGCCAAAGTCACTTAAAACCTTTCAGATTACAAAAGAAAGAGAGCGAATTCCAATTTAGCCCTTGAGGTTAGGCAGAATTCACTAGTTGGGACCTATAATCAAAGATTAATTTCTAGAGTTTTTAACGAATTGTAGGGACTAAAATTGTTAATTTTGAAACAAGAAGAATCAGAGTGTATATTATGGTCAATCTCATGGGGTTTTTAGTAATTTACTAAAAATATTGTGGGCCTGTTTCTGCGCAAATTGTTGTCATTGCGTTTCCTACTTGTATAATTTTTAGTTTTTATGTTTCCTGAACCTTTAAAATTGGTTGGTAATATAGTTATATTCATTTTGGGGTCTCTGCATGGGAATCCTGCTGATCAGTAAATGAATCACAGGGTAAGCTAACAGTCCGAGTTTGTTGTCCAGATTGTTGATCGGCTCCAGTGTTTTGTGCAAGATGGTGATACGGTAAGAAATTAGCTTCTATGATTTAAATGTACAAAACATTTCAGTTGTTATTTTTTGGGCATAATTTTATGTTAATTGGTGTTGATGGTCATATATTAGTGAAACGCCCAGCTGCAATTTTTTTTTATCATATGCTCTCTTGAATGCTTAAATGTAAGCATCAAGAATAAGTTTTGGGATATTCCATTGTGTACTTGACCTTGCTTAACAATTTTTGTATTGCTTTGATATGCTAATTGTTTTGTGCTCCCTAAATGTTTGATTTGGCTGTAGATGCTATTTTAATCTTCTCCTTATTATCATCTTTCTCACTACTGTATACTAATTCCGTTAAACAGATAGTCGACTTTTGCTGTGGTTCTAATGATTTCAGTTGTCTGCTGAAAGAAAAGCTTGAAAAAACTGGGAAATCATGCTTCTTCAAAAATTATGATGTAATACAAGCTAAGGTACCAATGACCTCTCTTATAATGGCCTCTGAGGACTATCATTGCTCTTTGCGTGCATCGTGTCAGTGCATTCTGCAATCCTAGTTCACAAGATGAAATTCCAATTGGTGTCAATTCTTGTGAGTTTCTACTTCAATTGCTAAAGAATTAGTTGGAGATATGGAGTGTATATCAAATAAATAAAAGGTTCTGATGCTGTAATGTGGGCAGAGATCACTTCAATATTATATATTAGAAAATACTTCGGCCCTTATTTGGTGAGCCTCCTTTTTCAAAGGAACTAATAGCGAATTGGCTTTACCAAAGGCTGAATGTTGGCAATGTAAACTAACTGCTGCTTGTTTGAAGTGTTATTGGCCTTTTGGATAGGCATCTTTATATCTATAGAAGGAAGCTGTATTCCTTTTTGGATCGAAGTTACACTATTCATCATTTTGCTTCTTAAGAAGTGTAAACAGCTGAATTTCATTTTTTTGACAAGAATATATGTTCAATCTTCAAAACTCAACTTGATTCTTTTGTGTTTGATGTACATAGTTATATGGTAGGCGTAATACCCTTGACAAAATGGAAATGGAAATGGAAATGGAAAACCCTCTACTTTGCGAATTTAACAAATTACTCACTAACTTCTTCAATGATCATTTTGCAGAATGATTTTTGTTTTGAGAAGAAAGATTGGTTGAAAGTTGGTTTAGATGAATTACCTGATGGTTCACGATTGGTAAGAGCAAATGGTTTAGTTGATAAACTAAGCTTAATTGTTTATAGTTTTTGTTCCTGACATTTCATTTTATTAGATAATGGGTCTGAATCCCCCCTTCGGAGTGAAAGCATCTCTTTCTAATATGTTCATTAATAAGGCTCTTAAGTTTAATCCAAAGCTCATTGTTCTTATCACTCCAAAGGAAACTGAAAGGTGAACTCTTTTAATTTGCGTCTAGTTTGTGTCAACAAAACCAAAAGGCTAACTTTGCTTCACTTGTGATATTTTGGTGGTTTATCAGGCTAGACAACAAGGCTCCATATAATTTAATTTGGGAGGATGATAAATTACTCAGAGGCAAGGTATGTTATGTAGGCACTACACTAGCTCATTATTGGTTCTACTCCTTGAGATAGACAAACCTCTGAAGTAGCACAGTTGGTTCTTTTCTTTGTTTCTTTACAGTCATTTTACCTCCCTGGGTCCGTTGATGTGAACGATAAGCAAATCGAGGATTGGAACCTTAGCACACCTCCACTGTATCTTTGGAGCCGTGCTGATTGGACTGCAATGCACATGGCAATAGCACAACAATGTGGCCACATAAAAGTAACAAAAATGACTACTATCTCAGAGGAGAATCATGATCATCATATGGTGATTTCTCCAGATACGTAGATCCACTTGGTGCTCCTGATGAGTATGGCCAACTCAAACCTTATTCTGTATAAAATGGAGCCTAGTTTTTTCACTCACTAGCATTTCATTGACGACATGAATAGTTGCATTTACCTTCATCTGTTCCCATCATAACATCACTTTATTCCAAAAAACAGACTCTCATATCTGACCAAAATTCTTCTGGCTGGGTGTAATGCAATTGACGTGTATTGTTTGTCGTTGAAATGAACCTGATATTATCTGATAGTTTGTCCTTTTGGAAATGATGACAGATATTATCTGAGAACAGAGAATTGTATAGCATTGGATGCCTTCTTTGAAATCACTTTTATATTCGCTAATCACTATTATGCTATTTGCTATAGCTTCTAAGTTCTTCAAACATAATTTTATTATTATTTTGGTAAATTTAACTCCGATTGTAACTGGAACAAGAGACTTTTCAGCACCGGAAACTATTCTAGTACTACTGAAACAATGACTCGATCAAACATGTCAATTAATTCATTTGTAGCATATTGTTGTGAAGCTTTGCATTAATAAGAGATTTATTCTGTTGGGTTAGTAGGGCTGAGCATGGCCAAGCTTGGGCCAGGCATAATAGAATATTCAGAATTGGGTCCTAGCCCAGATTTGGGCTCGAAGGTGTAGACCCTAGTACAAAGTCATACTGGCCTTGGTGTGGCCAGCCTGATATTTTTTATGGAGGAAATTATATAGTACACCATTTTTTTTTTATAAAAAATATCATTTTCACCGTCTGTTTGTTTTGTTTTTTATACATTTGTAATCACTTTCTATTTCATTTATAGGGTATTTTATTTTTATTTTTTTTTCACGTTGTCATTTCACATGTCAAAGGAGGAGTGAGATACTATTCCCATCAACGGACAATATGTATTTATTGTGGGTCATTTTAATTATTATTATTATTTTTATTAATTAATTATTATTTCTATATGCCAATCAACTAATAATTTAGTAATTGATAATGGATAATTAATTACTTAACTGACTTTAATTAATTAATGAAATTTTAATATTGTTGCAATATTTTTTTTCTAAGTCAATTTTTTTATAGAATTTTAAACAATTCATTTATAAAATTCTATTAATAAATTCTATTAATGAATTTTAAATTTAATAAAAGCATATATTATTCAAATTAATAAATTTAAGTATAAATTATTAAAATTATATATTTATAAAAATATAATTTAAAATTTAAAATTTCAACGAAATTTATTAAATTTAAAATTTTAATGGTACTAAGCAACACAAATAATAAATATTCCAACATCTCCATCAACACAAATAGCAGCCTTGATTTAACAAGCAAATGCATATTTGTTTTTTGGAAAAGCACTAGTTACTAGTAGTTGATTATTCTTTCCCTCATTTTTCTTAATTGATCACAGCTTCATCTAACACTCGCACTTTATTTATAGAAGAAGAAATTGAAAGAAAAAACAACAAAGTTAATTTTTTAAAAATTTAGGAATAACAACAAGACATGTGGAGTTGATTTTGGCATGCTCCTTATTAGAAATGAGGTCACATTCCTTGCTGTATTGTCAGCTTGTAGTCATGGTAGTTTCGTGAATTTATTCAGTAATGAGTATATTTTTAATCAGTTTGCCCATTTATTTATACATTTATAAATTAACTTTTAGGTATAACATTTAAATGTGAATTCAAAACAATAAGGTGAGTAATAAATTTTTTTTTATGAACTGAATTAGCTTAGAATTATTATTGTTATTTCCTTTAAAATTGTATCAAATATATAAATATAAAGATATAGCAATTATATATAAATGTATAGTAAATGTATATCAAATATTAAACATATACTATATATATACCAAACATTTACATAACATATACCATATTTTCTTATATGTATACCATTTACTATTAGTTTATTTTTTTTAATTTTTTCAAATTTGTAATATTTATATATTAAAGTAGTTGTAGATACTAAACATATATGTAACATATATCATATTTTCGTTTACATATACTATTTACTGTTAGTTTATATTTTTAATTTTTTCAAATTTACAATATGTGTATATATGGAGTGGTTGCATATACCAAACATATACGTAACATCTACTATATTTTTGTATATGTATACGATTTACTTATAAAATAGTTGTAAATACCAAATATATATTTAACATATACCAAATTTTGGCATATGTATATCATTTACGGTTAATTTATATATCTTTTTAATTTTTCAAATTTGCAATTTGTATATATTAAAGTAGTTGTAAATATCAAACATATACTTAACATATACAAAATTTTGGTATACATATATCATTTACTATTAGTTTGTCTTTTTAATATTTCAAATTTGCACTATGTATATATTAAAGTAGTTGCAGAAATCAAACATATACTTATCGTATATTAAATTTTGGTATACATAGACTATTTACTGTTAGTTTATTTTTTAATTTTTCAAATTTGCAATTTGTATATATAAAGTAGTTGTAGATATTAAACGTATACCAAATTTTAGTACACGCATACCATTTACTATTAGTTTATCTTTTTAATTATTTTTTCAAATTTCTAATATGCATATATATAAAGTAATTACAGATACCAAACATATATTTAACATATACTAAATTTATATGAAATATATATTTAGTTATATACTAATTGTATATAAATATATACAAAACATATATCAAAAATTACATAAAATGAATGTTATTTCAAAATATACATATACTTAACATATACCATACATGTCAACTTGTTGAAAATTGAAATTTTGCTCTGTCAGGGATGTGAACTTTGCAAAGATGAGGATATGATCTAATTATAAATTTTTAAGTAAATAAATAAATATATTGGTCACTTTAAAAATAACATATTTTAATTCATTTTTTTTTAGATAAATGTTGTATATCTTTGCAATAGCTTTTTACTTTTAATAATATGAATAAATGAATTTTCTTTTTGTTAAAATACTGACTAAGAGATAGAGGTTTTTACTATTATTATTATTATTATTTTAGGAACAACAAAACTTATGAATAAATAGCATAAATTCAATTTTGTATTTTTTTTGAAGTTTTTTTTTATAAATTTAATTTTGATAGATACTTGAATATAAGATTTCACAATTTTAGAAATACAGTTTTAGAAACAACTCAAAAATCACTGAATTAAATCTCTAATTTTATTTATGAAGTTGAAATAAGAGAAACTATCTTATTATTATTAGTAGTAGTACAGATAATTAAAAGATTATGGACTCAATACATATTGCTAATTGATTGGACACCTTATGAAGTGACAAAAGATAGTGCCAGCAATAGTGTCCAGGCAAGTAAAAGAATGACAGTATAGAGTCAAACATTTGGTACTCACTGGACCAATCATATGACTTTCCAAAGGCTTTCTAGTGACGTTGCAATTCGGTATAAAAGATAATTTTCAAGTTATAAACGACAATATTGGAATAAAATTTTTTACACCGTGTGAAAGATATTTTTTTTTCATTTTTTGGTTAGTTTTGAATTTTTCCCTTTTTTATGTTCCTCCATTAAAATAAAATAATTAATATTTAGAGTCAAGAAATAGAGCATAGGATTAGTTCAGATTTGACAACCTCAGCCTTGCATGAGAAATTCTTACATATATTTAGTTTACCAATTTGAGTGGCAGACCAAGGTGCTGTTGGATAAAATGAAATATAAATGAAAAATAATATAGGCAATAAATTTTTTAATTAAATTAATACTTATTTAAAATATTAATTAAAAATTTTAAGTAATATATTATAAAATAAATTAATTAAGTGTTAAAAATTTTAAGCGCTAGATGATATAATTAAATAACATCTAATAAAATTAAGATGCTTTTGGTAAAATTAAAAATTAAGCGATGAAAAATTAAATATTAAATTTTAAGTTCTGAATATAATAAATATTAAAAATTTTAAATGTTGAATATAATAAATCTGTTTAATAATTATTATTATTAAAAATTATTAAATTTTTTTATTAGATATATTTAATTCTGTGATATTGATATTTAAGAAATTTAAAAATATGTTAAAGGTATAAAAGTCATTTTAATAAAAAAAAATTAAAAAATTTAATAGTTAAAGAGTATAAATTTTAAATCAAATATTTTAATTTACCATTTTAAGTGATTTTTTATTTAATTGAAAATTTTAAATTGGAACCATTTTATATTATTAAACCATTTTAAAACTAATAAGTGCTAAAAATATTAAATTAAATAATAAGTTGAATTATCAAACACTCTCTAAATAATTAAAAAATGATATTCATATGGTAAAAATCAAAACTTTCACCATATTAAATGTGGAACTTCACAAATTCAGCCATTTATTTTATTTTAGGTTGACATTAGTTTATTTACTTCTCTAATGGTAGATTTTTTTTTTTTTTTTTCCTATTCTGTGCTTTTATTTGTTCAAAAAAATATTTGTCTAAATCTAGTCTATAGGAATCTCTTACAAAAAAAAAAAAAAAAAAAAAAAAAAAATCATCATAACATGTATGAAAAAATCTTGAGAGATGAGGACCTAAGAACTATTTTCATACTTTTCCAGACCAAGCTTGAGTTAATCGGCCAATGTCGATCCCCATTGGTTTAAGAAGGTGGAAATTGGAAAGGAAATTTTTTTTTTTTTTTTTTTGCCATACGAAATTGGAAAGGAATGGTCTGTGAACACGTGTTTGGAAAAATAAGGGAAAAAAAAAAAAAGAAGGAAATATATTTATATTTTCTTGGACAAGAAAAAAATTCAAACAAATAATTTGGATTTTAATATTAACAATGATGAAAATTTGAATACACAATCTATTTCTTCTATTCAATGTATCCATTTTGGAAGAAATTGTGGATGGATTTTCTATTTTCTCCCAAACAATCATTTAAAATTTCTTAGATAATATTTTTAACAAATTTCTTAAGGTCAATCATAATTAATATCAATCAGTAATTGAAATAGGTGAATATATTAATTTAAAAAATGACAAATTATTATTTAATCTTTGAGATTTGACTTAATTAATTAAATCATCATTTTTTTAAGAAATTAATTCCGTTAGATTATTTATTCATTTCATATAATTTTTGTACTTTTTCTTTTAAATTTATGAAAAAATACTAAACTACCATTGAATATATAATAAATATAATTTTACTTTTATTATTTTAAAATAAAAAATTCAAATTAATAAAACTAAATAATATTTATATAATTATATAATAATTATATTTAATATCATCAAATCATCAAATTATTTATTATTATATAATTATATATATAATAAAAAATAAAAAAAATATTTATATTAATAAAATTAAATAATTATTATATAATTAAATGATTATTATATAATTGTTATTTAATTTTATTAATTTGAATTTTTTTATTTTTAAATGATAAAATTAAAATTATATTTATTATATATACAATGGCATTTTAGTCTTTTTTTTTTTTTTATAAATTTAACAGAAAAAATATAAAAATTAGACGAAAAACTAAGTTAATTTTTTAAAAAGCAAAAACAAGTTAGTTAATTAGATCAAACCTTATAGACTAAATAATTTACCCTTTAAAAAACTCTTAACTAATATAGACCCAAATAGTTAAATTTTAAATATTATTAACCCTAAATTATACAAACCCCACCTTAAAACTTTAAAAAGATAAAGAGAATAAAGGGAAGAAAAAAGAATAGTTTTTGATTGGGAAAAATAAGTCCAATAGCAATGAACCTTTACGTCAGTATCAGAGTTGCCTATAAGACTGAAAGGTTTTGAATTTAAATTTTAGTCAGAGCCAAATTTACTATATATATATATATATATATATATATATATATATATATAAAACAAGTCCTATTAAAAATTCAAAAGAGCATCATCTCACATCAAAAACCAAAATTGCAGCCCGCAGGGCAGTAAAGGCCAGTGATGCCCTGACTTCGCAATTTTTAATTATGAACAATCCCAAATTTACATTTAACCACCTACTACATCAACAGACTCTTTTCTGGGTCCCTTCACTTTCCACAGATAAAAAAAAAAAGACATAAATTAAAACATTTTTAACTCCAAAAGGGGTAACAAGAAAACCCCTTTTCTTTGATGTCTTATATGTAACAACTTTGATCAAATTATTGTTATTTGTAACTGCTATTTCTCATCCATTTTTGATTGAGTTTAGTCTTCTCAATCTTTGATCAATTTCTGCCATTACTGCCGGTTCCTGCTTTTTCCTTTGCTTTGATATTGTGTTTGTTGTCATTGAACCTATCTTATCAAATGCCACCTGCAAGATTTATATTGAATAATCTTAAATATGCAGTTGTGCTGATCAAGAATTACTCTTTTAACTTCTCTTTCAATGAAATTAATTCGATGGCACCTCACCACCAAGTCATCAATTTAATAAAATTGTGATTGTTATGTTGACACTATCAAAATGGGAAAAAGCTCTACAGTCAACATCCAAGGACAAGGAGGTTATGCAGACAACAAATGGAAGGAAAATTATTATTATTATTTTTTGCTTAATTAGGCTCTGACTGGGGTTAGAAGTCGCAGCCTCACAATCCTTAAGACAAATTTTAAGTAATTTTTTTTGCACATAAATTGAGGAACTTATCTGTTCAACAAATCAACTTCTTCCATAGACAGTAATTGAAGTCTTATCAATATTTTATTGTTAATAACAACTAAATTTCAGGTTTATCATCCGCTAAGGATTCCAGTAATTAACATCGAGAAGTTGTCTTACCGTCAATAATTCGTCTGGATCAAAGAGGTGATGGCTTGTTTTCTGTAATATGTTGATTACATCACCAACATGATGAGTTAGCAGCAGCTCTTCTTCCTTCATCTGCAATTGAAAATTATATAACTTAAATACTTTTTTTTTTTGCTTTTTAATTATTGATATTCAGGAAAAATTCATGCACTGTGAAGAGCTTAGTGGCAACAGTATTAGCACCTTAAATATAGCCAAAGCTACATGAAACAGAACCTTTGCCCCCTCAAAGAAAAGGACATCCCACACTCGCAGAGTTGTCTGGAAAATACCCACAAACAGAAGAATCTTTAGTCATCAAAGCAAAAGCTCACATGCATTCAGTCATTTCTCAGCAAGACACTCATGGCAGGGAGAGAATTAGTATTATCCTAACCTCGGAAGGCAAGCTCTTTGAGAACAGGCATAGAAACCACTCGGTCGCAACAAGAGACACATCAAACTCCAATTCTTCCAAATGAGCAGCTATCCTGCATTTTTCCTTTTCCATTTTAAACAAATAATAATTATTTAACAAAAGGAAAATCAGTTAAGTTACCTCGGGCATTGTTTAGCTAGCAAATCCTTGAAAACCCTTTGTTCAACATGGCAGCCTGATAAGTTATTTGTATAGCAGTCATTAACTAAGACATTTTCCAGGAGGACGGCAAGCATCCAAAAGACATCTTCCTCTGTTTTCATCACAAGCAATAGCAGTGCTGCAACGTAATTTAACCCCTGCACAAAGGATGATAACAGTACATGTTATAAAAGTAGATTACTTATTTATTAGGAATAAAGTAGTGGCAACCTAAGAATGTATGCCATGACCTACTCCTAAAATGAAGTTGCTAGCTAGTAGGAATAGGTTTTTTTTTTTTTTTTTTTTTTGTCAAATCTGATTATGCAAGATGGGGCAAACACTTTAAGTAACAATTCTGATGAGGAGATGCTATGCTGAAAATCTATTAGACAATGGCAATAAAATCATCCATGCTACACAAATAGCCACGGATTTAGGTGGATTAGATGTCATGATGATTGGGAAACCGTAACAAGGATGTATATCATGATTATAAGAATATCATAATAAACTCTGATATAGTTGGTTATATCATTAAAAGATCACATGACTATAATTGAATGCATATCATGAAAACAAGTAAACATTTGACACATTTACACCATTTATAAATTACATAGTTTTAATCCCATAAATACCCACCTGGCAGTAGCCAACATCAGAATCACGGAAAGAATACCCAACAAGAACACGTCGGAGAGTAGCATGACCCTCAGGTGTGTCCAACCACGGGTGACCAGGAAAGGTTCGTGGCAGATCCTACCAGTATATACATAGGAAGAATTAAACATTAACATACAAAGGAAAAACATAATCTCGAATTAGATTATGGAAGGGAATACTTAGCAAGAAAAAGACATTCTTTTTACTAAGAAAACCAGATAAGCAGATAAACTTTGCAAAAAGCATTTTAATAAATAAAGCAAACAATTAATTACCAAATTTATAAAGACCTACACCATGATTGCACTTGCTTAATTGCATAATTCTAGTTAAACAGCATTTCAAAACATGCTTCATCTTTTAAAATTAGAACATCTTAGATAAATTTTCAAACATGCTATACAAGAAAATTTTGACATCTTTCCTTTCTCCTATATATTCAATGAGTTTAGACAGCAGAGTAATTCCTTGAATGGGAGAAAGAGACAACAAAGGACTGTATATCACAAACTAATTTCCAAGTAGAAAATGGAAATGAAAAAAAAAATGATGACAATGCATTTTTTATGGGCAGAATGTACTTATATTAAATATAAGCAGGTAAATACCCAGTGAATGCTCCATCGATTTTCATCCTATCATAACCATTTTGCTTCATCATGAACAAATTTTCAACTTAATGTACTTGCTTCTAAAATCCAATTACAAAGAAAAAGGAAGATAAAGGCTCGAAATAATCTTTAATATCAAATTACATAGATGCAGAGTACGTCATTTAATTTCATCTAGATTGAATAAAAACTGTTACTAATCTAAACAAGAGCAAATCCCATCTTCTTAAAAGACATGATCTAAATCTACAAAAATCAAAGTCAAATAGAATAAGCTCTGCCAATGCACTTGTATGTGATGAATCAAACTCCTATAACCATCAAATCTAAGTTATAACTCATCGATCGCAACCAATATAAGGCAATGCACCAAAATTATATCTAACACCATAAATCATCAACCAAAATAAAGCAATCAACGAATCCAAATTATAACCAAAACCACCATTAAAAAAGAATGCAAAAGAACCTAAATGCAGACTCACATGATCAATCTGCCTTGTGGCTGGTGTAACCTTTCCTTCAACAGCCTTAGTCAAATCATTGTAATAGCTCTCAGGTACCGTAGATTTCTTCTTTGCAGCTCCAGAGAGCGAAAACCAAACCTTAGGCCTAAGAACAGGAGGTATCCCCTTCCTTATAAGCCTCTTCAAAGTGATCGCATTAGCTAAAGTAGACAATTTAAGAGAGGATTTCAAGGCAATCCCTTCAGCTATAGAAGTAACTTGCGGCTGCAAATACCAATTAGCACCTTTGCTGGCCTCTAACGCCCACCAAACTCTCCCTTGTTGTCTCACCTTCTCTCTAACCTCATTCAATACATTAACATCATCCACATTGCCTTCTACAGTGAACCCATATAGGTCTTGGAACTTGACTGTTAAATTTGCCCTCCTTGAATGGATGCTTGGCCTCAAGATAGGGAATTGAGATTGGAATTCCAAGGAAACTTCTTTTTTGGTATGTGTTTTGTACATATCTAGGTTTTCTGTTGGTGGTCTCTTGTGATAGATCAAGAGAAAGAAGGTAAAGGGAGAAATGAAAACCAAAAAAAAAAAAGCTTTTTGTCAAATAATAAAAGGCCACAGACTTGGAAACATGTGAAATGGTCAATTTTTGAAGCTTAAAAGCTTAGAATTGAATTGGCCTCAAATGGGGGTATTTAATTATTTAACAAAAGAAGAATCCCATACAAAATTTATTACAAGAAATGGAAATATAAATTTGAAAATGGCTTTGTTGCCATTCATACAAGCTTCAAAATTTACCCTGACAAATAAGAACCAACTAGAAAAGATAAAATTATTAAAAATTACAATAAAGCTTTTACCTTTTCAAGTGGGCTCATACAAAGAAATGGATTATTGAAACAAGAAGAGAAACCCAGAAAAAGGAAAAGCTTATTTAAACATACTTAAACAGACAAGAATCAAAATAAAGAGCAAAACCCAGAGGGATCTTCTTGGTAATGCATATACAGAGAGAGAGAAGGGGAGAGAGAGAGAGAGAGAGAGAGAGAGTTGATGATTGAATTTGGGTTCTTTGTGATTGTTGCTAAGAGGAGAAAGAAAAGATCTTTGAACAAATGGGTGATGAGGAAAAAAGACCCGAGTTTTGAGGTAAATTTTAGAGCTTTAAAGCTTGAAAAAATATGGAGGACTCGACGGGAATATAGTTGGCCTGAGGTGGACTTCTCTGGTGGAGGACAAATAAAGTGACAAAAACTTCTTTGAGGGACCAAACTGAAAATTACTTTTAGTTTAGAGTACCTAACTTATAATTTTCTTTTAAATACTTTCTATAAATATATAAATTTTTTTAGAACGTTATAAGTGGATAATAAAGAGAGACGTTGGTAATGTTTTTAAGAGATAAATAGAGACAATTTTGCAATTTTGCCATGGAAGGTTAAAATTGCATAAACCCTTGTAACATATTAAATTACTAAAATACCCTTCATATATATATTTTTTAAAATTTCCCTTCAATTTGAAAATTATAAAATAATTATATTTTGTCAAATAAGGTTGGCAATAATTATTATGTTGGTTTTGCTAGATAACCTTTGTTTATCATTATTTTAGGAAAATATTCATTTAATATAATGGATTATGAATTTTGAATAATAATATTAATATTTTTTTTTTATAGATGGCTCTTTCACTTATTTTTAAACTCAAAATTTTATGGGCCAATAAATATATAAAATTTATATTGTAGATTATTTTTTATTTAATTTTAAACCTATAACCATATTAGATAAAGATTAATTAAGATTTAATATAAAAATCACTACTTATTTAAACCAATTTATTTAAGTACATTGATCTCTCTAATATAAAAATTACTACTCAATAAATAATAATAATAAAAAGTCATTAGCATCTCTTTTACTCTTTTTTTTTTTCCTTTAAGATTTGACTTTGTGGTTTAGGAATTATAGTATCAAATCTCTTTCCTTATTTACTCAAATATTTTTTATTTTTTTATTTAACTAATTAATTTCGCTTGTTTGCTCTAAATTTAATATATAATATGTTCTTTTTCTCTTCTTTCTAAAGTATGTAAATTAATATTTTTTAATTTTTTTTTTGTGGGGTTGCTAAAATTTTTTACGTGAAATCTATTATATATGATTTTAATGATTTAAAAGAATGTCGAGTTTCTTTCATTAGTCTTTTTTATAATTTTTTTTAAGTATATAATGTTATGTCAACATTACTATTATATTTTGATTCAATTAATGGTAGTATATTTTTTTTTATGTTATATATTTAATAATTTATGCACTTATGAATTATTTTTATAATTTTTATAATGATAAAAAAAAAATTGCAATGAATTCTTGACCTCTCGAAATAAAGAGGGTTGGCTCCGTCTCTGATAATATATATATATATATTTTTAAATACTTTGTGGATAATATAGAAAAAGGGGGAAATTTATTCCTCTTGTAATGTTTCATCCAATTGGCAATAGGTTAAGCAATTTAATCACATAATAACTGTAATAGAAACATGAAAACAAAATAATTGTGAAAAGTGAAGTATAATATAAAAGGCTAAAAACAACCAAAAATAGCCATTTGAAAATGGAATATTATCTAACTTTGATTGTGACTAATAGATTATTATTGTTTCATTACTGAACAAATTTATTCTTTCACCCTTTTTTTTTTTTATATATAAATTATGTTTCTAAAATGATTTAATTTCTAATTTTATTAACTAAAATTCTCTATTAGACTAATTAAAATGGTTATTTCTATTAATATGTAGTGAAGAGAATTCTATAGTTCCTATCATGTCTATCTAAAGATGTTTCAAAGCATAAAATTCATGCCATGTTACTAAAAGTCAAAATTATTCATTTTTTAAGAAATAATTATTTATATGCCATTTTGAATTCTCTAAGAGATTAATAGATTATTATTGAGGTGAGGCAAACACATTTATTTAAAAAAAATTAAAAGAAGGTTGAATAACAAACAAAATCCATCCCTCAACAAAATAATAATAATAATATTAAAATCCACATCTATACAAGTATTTTTCAATTGTGGCTACTTCTAAAATATTAATATTAATAGTCATAAATTGTATATTACTATATTAGTCATGTCATTATAGTACAAAGTTTAGATAGAAAAAAAAAAAAAAAGTGTTTTGGTTATAACTATTATTCATCAAGTTACCAGCCAACCTTTGATAAAGATAATAGAGTTGTTTTTAGAATTATTAGATATTTGAACCACTAATTAGATTTAAATTAAAAAATTAGAAAAATCATTATTTTGAAATTTAGTTCGATTTAATTAGTTCAACTGAAAAATTGAAAATCGTTTCACAGATCAATACGAGTTAATTTGGAAAATCGAGGAGGCCTAGAACTGGGAAAAGCTCGGTGACCCAGATGAACCGGTTCGAGTTAAACGGGTTCTAAATTTTTGTTTGCCAATTAAAAGGCACAAAACGGTGTTGTTTTGTACCAAAAGAAAATTAATATTCGTTATTTCCTCTGATAACGTTTGTTAATTTTAATTATATATATATTATATTTATTTTTAACATATAAATAATAAATATATGATATTATTTAAAATTTTGATTCAATTCATAATTTTAAAATAAAAAGTAGTTATAATTAAAAAAAAAAAATGGTTGTGAAGGATTTTTTTTTTTTAACAACAATTATTGTCAAACGTTGTAACAAATTAATTAAAATATTCTAAAATCTTAAATCAAATGGAACCAAATTTCTAAATATTTAAACCAAATAAAATCGAATTACACCGATTCAACTCGATTTGATTTTCCAATTTAGACTAAATAGTGCTCAATTCCAATAATGCGTATGTGAAAAATATATTCAATAATATTGATAACACTTTTAAAATATATATATAAGTGGCAATTTATAACTCATAAATTCGATATAAACTGTGTAATTTTAAACAATCTTTGGCAAAAAAAAAAAAAAAAAAAAAAATTAAACAATCCAAAATTCATTCCAAACAACATGAAATTTGAATAATATGATCTTGCATGGTTCGTATAAATTATATTGAGTTTGAAATAATATATATTGATTAAAATATAAAATGATTGATGATTAAAATATATAATGATTAATGATTAAAATATAGTATTTACTAGTTTCATCCTATTAATTAATAATAAAATTAAATTAAAAAGTACGAAATAATAAATTAAAACAAAATATTAAATAATATATCAAATTAAAAGTTTCAATGTTTAGCATATTATTTTTAAAAAATTATTATTTTATTCTATTTCATATTTATTTAACTTATTTTTATTAAAAAATATTTTAAGATGTCTAATTTTATTTGTGGTTCTTACAAAAAAAATTAGTTGATATTGATTTTTTTTTATAACAATTGAAAACTATATATTTAACTATTTTTATAGAATATTATGAGAAAATAAAATAAATTTTTTTAATTTTATTTATAAGTTTTGATAAAATATTAAAAAGAATATAAAAAAAATTAAATATAATTAATTTACTTTTACTCTTATACAAGTAAAAGTAATATTTTTTATTTTTAAAATTTTAATAATTTATTTTACTAAAAAATTTGTAATATTTTATTTTTATTTAATATTAATAATTTTATGAACATCTATATTTATGGTTTAAAATATATTTTCTCTATACACAATATTGTTAGATTGTAATATATTGAAACTGGGTTTATACTTTATAGTAACAGAGTAGATATTATATTATTGTCAGAAGGGCAAATTAGGGAAAAAATATTATTAGATTAGGACGCGTTTTGGGTTGAATCAGCAAAAGTAATTTTTGAGTTAAATGAGAAATGTGTGGCCCCACTTGAATCCAATCATTACCTCTACAGTGAGCTAGGCTGCTGTGGGACCACACCCCCCTCTGTTAGCGCGCGAAAATGAGAGTTCTCACGTGAGAGACTTTTTTCACACGCGTGGCGCTCTCTCTCTCTCTGGTTGCATAGATGCCATTCCATTGCAGCCCCAATGCATCCTCGCTTACAAAGTTGACAAGTGGCAATCTTTGCTGGTTATGGCTTATGGGCCGGCCTCTCACAACAAAGGTGGGCCGGCCAAGTGATGGGTCCCTCATTTTAGGATCATCCAAAGTTCACAACTTCTGAGATTTAAGGGATTTTATTTCTCAAAGAATAATACAAATTATTTAAATGAAATGATATTATCAATATTGAACAAAATAAATAATGAATGGCCCAATCCGCCAATAATTGCGCGTTTGACCATTGTACAATATTTGCCTATTCTTTTAGCAGAAGCCTTTTTTTTTTTTTTTTTTTTTTAAAAAAAAGCTGAGAGAGTGAGATTATTATAAAGGAAACTCTTCCTTTCATGAATTTCACCAAAAAAGTGAAAACTTCAACGAAATTAATCTAGAGAGTATAGGTGTTTAGTAGTCAAATCTGAAAAATCCCTAATTAGCCATTGCTGATACACATAGAGCTTCAAGCTCTAAAAACAATCGAGAGAATAGAAGCAAAATTTATTTATTTATTTTGCCAAAGAAGAAAAAACTAACATAACATTAAGGGGCATGAAGCCTAAATAAATACAAATTACAAATTAAGTGTACTAAGAAAGCCTATAGCATTACAATTTTTCAGGACAAAATGCCCACTAAACAATTACCCATAAAAGAGTTTTTTGACATAGGCTTCAAGTCCAAACAATTTACAGACAAAGGGTCTGTGAGATTTAAGACCCAAAAGCCTAATACTAATGCTAAAAACCACAAATAACCCTAGCATTTCTTCTCCCTTCCAGAATCCTCCATCGCCGCCAACTCTACCACCGTCTTCGTCACCGCAAAAGACAGGGAGTAAAAAAATGCCACCACCATAAGGGTATTTGTGGTTGAACTTACTTTTAAGGCTTTGCACCATTGAGCTTCAACAAGAACCCTCATTTGCCATAGAGAATACAATGTAGAGCAACCATGAAATGGAACAAAATCCCACCCAATAAATTGGTTATGCCAAGGGAGACCGGTTCCATTATCAAGAGCCAAAGATTTGCAATATTGGAACAGATCAGAGTTGAAAAATCTAGATCCAAAAATACCTTGACCAAAGCTAGCCATAACTTCCTTCCCCCACCTTCCTCCATGAATAAACAGCTTGAAATTGAGGGACACCAGGTGGAGGATCCGAACTAAGCCGGAGGGAAGAACAACATAAACACCACAAGTGGCTTGCTTCAAAAACTCAAAAGGCTCATTGTGAGAGAGAGGCAAAAGAGACTCATAAAAATGGTAGATCTAGCTTATTTATGACAATAAATTGAAGAAAACGATAAAAAATAAATAAAAATGGGTGTCCCTTCCGGTGGCTGGAGCCACCGGAGAAGAGCAACATTTGAAATCCTAAAAGAAGAAGCATAGGATTTTAGAGAGAGAAGAGAGAAAAAACGTGTATCATACAAAACCCTTTCTTAATTATTATAGAATAGAAGCAATTTGGTAAAGTAATTCTATATTCAATCAATATGTTTTAGCATAACTAACTACTGTATATATATAAAGAACACTAGCTAATAGAAATTAGAAAGTAACCAATAGTTAACTAACATGTTGACTAGGATATTATCTAACTAAATAAATTATATATACATTTACATCCCCCTCAAGATGGAGGCTGATCAAAGAAGATCAATCTCATCTTGGATAGCAAATTATGATGAGACTTAGAGGACAATGGTTTGGTGAGGACATCTGCCAATTGAAGCTTTGTACTGATATGCACAGGCCTGATAAACCCCTCTTTAAATTTTTTTTCTAACCACATGACAATCTCTATCTCCAAGTGTTTGGTTCTCTCATGAAGACATGGTTTGCAATGATATGGATGGCAGCTTGACTGTCACAATGGAGAAAACAAGCAGAGAAACGTGAATATGGAAATCAAATAAAAGATAGGAAACATATTGGAGTTTACACATTGTTGTAGCCATACTCCCATATTCTGCCTCAGTTGAAAATCTGGAGACAGTTAGTTGTTTCTTAGTCTTCCATGAAATGATTAAATGCCCAAGGAAAATGCAGTAGCCAATTAGTGATTTCCTGGTGGTTGGGCAAGCAATCCAGTCTGCATCACAATATGGAGTGAGTTGAGAAGAAAAGGAGGAAGGAAAGTAAAGATCAAGTGATGCAGTGCGTTTCAAGTACATTAAAAGATGTAATGCTGCTTGCCAATGTGTCTCTGTATGAGCATTCATAAATTGGCTCAGCTGCTGAGTTGCATAGGTAATAATCAAGTATTGTCAAGTTAAGATATTTGTATTGATCTTGATTAGAAACTGGAGAACTAGAATATTTTTTTTTACTAATTCAATTCAACGGCTAAAATTTTCTTATTAAATGACTAAAATTTAATAATAAAAATTTTTAATTTATATATATATAAGGGCATTTTAGTCATTTCATATAAATTTACAAAAAAAAAATATAAAAATTAGACGGAAGAACTAAAGGATTTGACATAAACAAAAATCAGTGACTATTTAATTAGTTTCTCAAAAAAAAAAATGTATCATTTTGTTAATCAGATCAAATTTCAGTGATGAAATAATAATTTGTCCTAACATCAATTGTTAAATATGACACACTTACCCTATATTTGGAAGCAATTTTAGTTAGGAAAGAAAAAATGGGAGGATTGATAGATGGTGGAATGAAAAAAAAAAATACTTTTTTACTTTTTGTTTTGGGAGAAGGTGGAAAATGTGAAGAAATAAAATATATATAGTGATATTTTTTTTATGTAAAATTATAATTATATCCCTTATTTTATTTTTAAAAAGATAACAATATGGACAATTTTATAATTTCACTCACTTTCCATCCATTTTTGCTCCAATTTTGGGAGGAAAATTTTAATGGATCCGATATACTATTTTTTTCACTCACTTTTCATCTATTTTCTTTCCTCTCTATTTTCACTTATCTTCCACAAAAAAAAAAAAAAAAAAAAAAAAAAAAAAAAAAGGTTGAAATATTCTCAAATTTAAAACATTCTTTTATTTTCCTCCCTCCTTTTCTTTTCTCCCATTTTTCACTCTTTTCCAAACAAAGTGTTAAAGAATAAAGGCATGTTTAGTTTAGCTGTTACTGGTAGCTAATAGTTGATAGTTGTTACAGATAGCTGGTAGCTGATGATTGATAGCTAATAGCTAAAAAATATGATCGTTTGATAAAATTTTAGTAGATATTGCTATTGAAATGTTAAATGAGAATATGATTTATTTTTAATATATTATTATATATTCTAGTTATTTTTCTTTTTTAAACGTGTAATATAAACTGTAGTTGGTAGCTGATAATTGATAGCTGATAGCTAAAAACTATGATCGTTTGATAAAATTTTGGTAGATATTGCTATTGAAATGTTAAATGATGATTAAAAATATAATTTATTTTTAATATATTATTATATATTTTAATTATTTTTCTTTTTTAACGTGTGATATAAACTATAAGAATAATGAATTAGTAATTGAAAAATTATAAATAATTATTTTTTATATATTTATATTTTTTCATTTAAACATAAATATGTTATTTTTTACAAATATTATTTATAATATTTTAATAATTATTTATTATTATTATAGTTATATAAAAATATGAAAAAAATATTTTATTAGTAATAATTTTTTTATAGGAGTAAAATGGTCTAAATTTAAAACAATTATCATATGATGAAAAGAAGCTTCAAAATAGAGCTTTTTAAATAAGCAACTGTTTGATCTCCCAACAATTAACAGGCGCTGTTTTTTTTTTTTTACCAAACGATTTTAACCTAACTGTTGAATGCAAATCAGCTATTAACTGCATCCAACAGCTACACCAGACGCCCCCTAACTCTGGTTTAGACTAGACTAACCAAATTCAAATCCTAAACTATTTGGCTAAGTCTAAGTCAAAATTGAAATTAGATGGATTTTAGATCATAATCCATTTAAATATATAAGGATTCCAACTAAATTATTTCCTGTCATCATGTTTGAGAAATTTATAGAAAAGTTGGTTTCTATGTGGAAAAATTGATTTAAAAATTAAACTTATAACAACTCCTCATTTCCTATCTTTGAATTGTCAATTGAATTTTTTTAAATTTATTTTTATTGAAATATGTCATTTAAAAAACGAACTCTTAGCATGGAGACATTAAAATTGTTAGTAAAGAGTTGGTGTTGAGTGTTGACCACCCAAAAAGTAAGAAGGAGCTTCCATGCGTGTTTCCAATTTTCCATTGGTTGTATGTCATCTTGGCTGGACTACATCACGCTATTCAGGGTTGGATCCAATCCGGAGAAACCCAGATCCAGGTTTGGTTTTTAACTGTTTTCGATTTGATTGGAATAGGGTGAAATTAGGTATGATCCCAAATTAGCAGTGTTATAAGAACTGACCGAGTGTTCAACTGTAAAGATTAAAAATAAAGGTTCAATCAATTTAACCGTTAGTTCAATAATTGAATCGCTGGTTTTTTAATAATTATATATTTTCAATTATATATATATATATATATATATATAATGTAATTAATGATTTATAAATTTAAATTTAACTTAATGAAATATTAAATATGTTTAAAAATATAAAAATTAAATTAAATTCTATAATATTGCAGTTCAACAAAGTGGTTTGATTAAAAACCATGTGATTCAAACGTAATTCAACGCGATTCATTCGATTTTCTTGCTTATTCGATATTTTAATTGACCTCATAAATCACAGTTAAACCGGTTCGATCAACAAGTCGGTACAATTATAATAACTATACAAATTAGAGTAGAAAAGACCTGGCCTTAATTATCTTTGTAATGAGGGTCAAATTTATTAAACTAGACTTTTAGCTAGTGCTTTGCGCGATTTTATTTTATTATTATCTATGTAAAATATTTTTTATTTATTATCTATTAAAATAAAACTTATTATTTATTTTTTTAATATTTATTTAATATGTAAATTAAATTTTAATTCATTATTTATTGAAATAAATTTTTACTGTCATTAATTTGGTGTTTATGTGAAATTATAATATATATATATATATATATATATATAGAGAGAGAGAGAGAGAGAGAGAGAGAGAGAGAGAGAGAGAGAGAGAGAGAGAGAGAGGTGCACTTTTATGATATATCTTTTCATATTTACTATAAATTTATGAATTATAATTAAATATATATAATTATTAGTATGTTTATAAAATAATTTATTATTATTTTTATTAAACTTATAAATAATATTTGGTTTATTGAAATTGTCATTAATTAATTGCACTTTAATATGATTAAAAATTACTCCTATCGTTCCTTTATAACTGATGCTTTAGAAAATATTTAAAATTTCATTTAATTGTACCTTTTATACAATCAATAAAACTTAAATTTTTTTTTGTCAATTTTACCCTTATCCTTATCAGTCCAACGTTATTAATGCTCAATATAATTTCAAGAATATTTTAGTTTTTCAACTCATTTTTCTCCTAAAATTAATGTTAATTAATTATTTATTAATCTTAGTGAAACTCCCTAAAGCGTCAGTTATAAAGGAACGGAGGGAGTAATTTTAAGTTCTTAAATCGGTGAGATGGTAAAAAATTATGCAAATACTTTCTTAATTTTAGAATTATAATATATATATATATGATTAGGGAAAAAGAAAAAAATAATTTCGATTAGTTTTGGTTAGAAATTGATTGGGATCGAGCGGACTGAAAATTGGTCTAAAATGATGTATCTGGGTTTGATCTTAGATCATCTGTTTCTAGAACTTGAACCCGACTAATTGACTCAAATACTTATACAACCATAGACTGGAAATCCAAAACATGTGAATTGAATGGATTTATATATATAAATATATATATATTTTTTAGGAAAATTTATATTTATAATTAGGCAATGGACAAAGCAATTAAGAGCATTTTTAAGGAGGTTTTTATATGTCACAAATTCTTTATAATAAAAAGTTAATATAAGAAAATAAGGTTTCAATAGATTTTTTATTATTTAAATTTGAAATTAAGAATAAATTTGACTCTTCACATTTAGAGAGTCAATTTCATTTTATATTTTATAATTTTTTTGTCTGCTATTTAATTATCTCATCTATTGTTTATGAAAAAAAATAAAATGAAAAATTTAAATTTAAAGATTTTATTTTGAATTTAAAAAAATTATATTTTTTATATTTAAAAATTAATTAAAATATTTTTTATTTATATAGAAAATACTCTTTAAAAAAAAAACACCTTTAAAAATGCTTAAAGTTGGTTAGTTTTTAATTGAAATAAGACAGCAAATATAGAAAGTTGGGACCATTTAATTAAATTTATAATAATAATAGCAAAAATATATTGGCATTACTCATCCCTCTATTCCACTTTACCATTAGCGGTCAGTCGGTGACTACTGACTAGTGAGTTGCTTGTAAAGGACCGCACCGTCAAACTTGCATTCAACTCGTGTAAACTATTTTTCTCAATTATACATTTATATATAGTTTAATTTGTAGATGTGTAAAGATGGTAAACAAGTATATCGAGTCAAACAAATTTTGATCAAATTACTTTGGTTACAAGTTTATTAAATTATGTGTCGAATTAATTTTTGAAAATAATTTCTTATTAAATTTAAATAAATTTTGTGAACTTTATTTCGAGTCAAGACGAATTATATTTTTTATTAAAATGTATAAACACACACACAGAAACAGAGAAGAGATATACACGTATTAAAATCATGACAATTTTAAAAAAATATACTAATTCTTATATCACACACATACACATTACACTATCGATGTGGAAGGTCAAAATCCTAGCCTACCCTCCTTTAATCCATTCACAAGAGAATGGACTCTCGTGAATTATTTTTTATTAATTTATTTACACTCAAATGTTGATTTCATGTGATTTCGAGTATGTTTGAGAATTGAATTTATTTAGGTGAATTTCAATGAAGTTTATATGTTTAAGCATAAGCAGAGGCAAAGCTACACGTATAGTATGGTAGGCAATTGCCTCTCATAATTTTGACCAAAATAAAAAAATTATCATCATTTGATTTTGAAAATTTTAATTTGTCTCTGTTATATATGGAATTTGATCTCTTTTATTTTAAAAGATAAAATTAGAAAATGAAAAGTAAAATCACTATTTTTTGTACATGAAACTAAAATATCAAATAAAAAAAGAAAAAGAAAATAAAACAACAATATATAAACAATAAACTTTATTTTAATATATGATTTTCATGTGATTGTTTATTATTATATAATTTTTTTTGAAACAAATTAGATTTAAGATTGATAATTTCAATAGTAATTCATATGGAAATTATTATATTTGTATATTAAATTTGTTTCATTTAATAAATTTTTTTATATAAATTAAAGAATTTATCACTAGTAAATGAAAAGTCGAGAGAAAATAAAATTTTAAAATTTGAATATATATATATATATATATATATATATATATATATATATATATATATATATATATATTTTATGAAACTCGGTTGTTATATCAATTCTCATTTATGAAAAGAAATTATATGATAACTATAAATAAAATATAAAATCTTACAAATTTGGATTCAACTTAAAAAATATATAAGTTCCACATAAGTAAAAATACAATTACATTGTCGATAGAACAATTAATTTAACAAAATATTTGTAAACATGCTCTTTTCGATGGCTATATCATACCATAATTCTTTTATTTTTAAATGAGTAAAAAATGGAACCCCTGCAGTATATAAAATAAACTTTGTAGCTGAATATAGATGTTTCTTCCCCACCTCTACCCCACATCGATATAAGTAGATAAATGGAAATTAATTCTAACTCCCAAATGATTGAAAAAAAAAAAAGAATATTAAGATCTTGAGAAGAAAATAATTCTATTTGACCACTATAAATTGCTAACAAAGAGAATAATTGCAAGAATTTTGAGTAATTGGCTGAGCCACTAAAGTAGTTAAAGTAGTTAAAGTAGCCACTAAAGTAGTTAAAGTAGTGATAAATCCTGTCAGTAAAACAAATCCTTAAAAAAATTCAGACAAAAGTATTCGATCATTAGAGAAAAATCGATGTACTTTTAATGTCGAATCAGGATCAACTAGGACAAAAATAAACTATTGGGTCGAACTCTTCTTTGGCATCAAGGTAATAGCTATGAATATATAGCCATTGACTCCCAGGAAATGATAGAAGAGTAAGATCTATTATGGGACATACAATGCATTACAGATATATGATTACAAATATTTACTTCATTATTATTTTCATTGAAATTTTTACCATGAATCTTATAATAGGATAATTAGTGGTGTATTTACAGTGAGAG
>CATKHJ010774576.1:0-11024 GCA_949750685.1 Vernicia montana | reverse complement strand
TACTTTTTATGTTTCTTTTTCTTTATCTTTTACTTTTTGCTTTTTTTTTTTGTTCCTTATCTTTCTTCTTTATAATAATAATAATAATAATAATTAAAATCTAAAAATTAATTTTAACAAATTTAACTTTTAAATAAATAAATAAATAAATTTAATTTAATTTACTAAAATAATATTCCAAAATTAATAAATTAAAATTCGAGGTATTACAGTCAGGCTGACTATAGGCTTTGTAAGCCTTAAACTTCTCTGTGCTCTAGTGTCGGTCACATGTCCTTAGAGTTGGATCGTGACAAGCTCATCCTTTGAATGCTAAGAAAGTAATCAATGAAACTCTCTTTCGCTCGCATAGGCGCAGAGGTGCAAATCCACGATTTGAACTTAGGTTCAACTAGTGTGTGTGCAACATGCATACACGAATGCTGGCCCGTGTCAGCTTGGTTTTGCAATTTTTTTTTTCATGATATTTTTTTTTTAATTTGGTAAAAAAAAATTTCTTGACCTAGTTAACCCTGAAAACCCGGGCCACTAGTTCGCTAGTTTTTTTTTTTGAATTTATGATCTAAATCGGATCGGTCAAAGGATCATTTTTTAATTTTTTCAATTGAATCGAACGGATCGATCCGGATTTAAGAACCATGGTTTTTGAGAGCAAATTAAGCACAGTTTTGGGTCTTTTGGCAACCAAACGCAGCTTAATATTTCTTTATTTCGGTTAGTGTTCCAAGATAAGCAGAAAGTATGGGAATGGATATGGATTCCACACCAGCATGCAAAGAGAGACGATAAAGAGATAAGGAAATAAATAACAGTGTCCAAAATCCAAATCAACGCATCTATTAAAACCAATTCACTGAGTCAATCCCAATCCCAGGAAGAAGGAAGAAACATATCAAAACATGTTGAGGAAATTAGCGAGAAAAGCAGTTTCAGCCATTTCAAATCCATCGAGAACGAACCCAATTCAAATTATCACGCAAAGAAGACACTTATGCGTGGCAGTTCTTCCCGATGGTATCGACCGAAACTCCGAGTCCTTTGCTTGCAACTGTAATGCTATGGAAGGCCTCATATCGGAGCTTCAATCCCATATAAGCAAGGTATGTAATATGTACACTAAATAGCTCTATATATGTATATATATGTTTATCTGTTTGATTATTGAAATGGGTTGGTTTTGATTTTAGGTTATGGCTGGAGGAGGAGAGGCAGCAGTGAAAAGGAATAGAAGTAGGAACAAGCTTTTGCCCAGAGAAAGAATTGATAGGCTAATTGACCCCGGCTCTTCTTTCCTCGAGCTCTCACAGGTTTTGAGATTTCTTTTACTCTTTTTTTTTTTTTTCTGAAATATTGTGGTCAATGGCTACAATGAGACTTTTTGTGGGATTCTGAGAAATGTAATAATGAAACGAAATAAATAAATTTAGGATTTTTAGTGTCATCTTTTAAGATTAGTAAGTAATTAATCTACATTTAACTTGATACATTGATTTGATTTGGATTAATTGTGGGAGTTTTCCAGTCTGGGGAAGCCGGTGAGTGCTTTGACTATGATAGTCCGTATTTATTTATTTTTGTGGAAATGTACAATTTTTTCCAACTAGAATGTAATGAAATTCATAGAAACTTTGAGATATTGGTCAGTTCACCAAATGACCGATAAAAATTTTTAATCTAGATGGATACAGAACTTCAATTGTATTTGTACTCTATCTTCCGTAACTTTCATATATTATTACTATACTATGGACATTAATTTCCATTGTTTTCAATATTGCATCCCCCTCCTCACCCAGAAGTCCAATTTGTGGTTCTGCCATTCTTTGTGTCTTCTGTAATCAAAGACACAGACATGTGCACTGAATTAGTGTGAAATAGCGAGTGATAGTCTCATTTCTCTTATGGCAAGTCTATACTTAGTTATGCTGTTTGGTTTGAGAATTGTCTGACGAGTGGATCTTCTCATTTTGTTGTGGCATGTGCAAAACCTTGGATCCTGTGCTTTTTAGATAGCATAACTCTTCAGTCTTCTAGGTCTCAGGTCGAGGAAACATCACCATATCATTGATACCACTAGCACCACAAGAAAGCATGTACACTTGATTTTGCACCAGATAGCCAAGCCGATGAAAATTTTTGCGGTGATAACTTGGTCTTGGATATGCTTCTTTTTATTAAGATCTACTGGTACATGCTGTGCCATAATTTATGATGCCTCTGCTTCTTATTGTATATTTAATGTCTTAAGCTTGCAGGCCATGAATTATATGGAGAAGCCTTACCATCTGCGGGAATAATAACTGGAATGGGTCCGGTTCATGGGCGCCTTTGTATGTTTGTTGCAAATGATCCTACAGTTAAAGGAGGAACTTATTATCCCATTACAGTGAAGAAACATCTTAGGGCACAAGAGATTGCTGCTCAATGCAAATTACCATGCATATATCTTGTTGATAGTGGAGGTGCTTTTCTTCCAAAGCAGGCAGAAGTATTTCCTGACAGGGATAATTTTGGTCGAATTTTCTACAACCAAGCTGTAATGTCTGCTGAAGGCATTCCTCAAATTGCACTAGTATTGGGTTCCTGCACTGCTGGTGGTGCCTATATTCCTGCAATGGCTGATGAAAGTGTCATGGTCAAAGGAAATGCAACCATATTTCTAGCTGGACCACCACTTGTGAAGGTCAGTTCCAAACTTTTTGATGTTCCAAATAGCTTGTTGCTGTAGCTACTACTTACTGTTATTTTATTTTATATTATTTGCATTGCCCTTGAAGTATTTTATGGCATATATGGATGCATCTTTTTTTTCTTGTGTGTAAACTAATGTGTTCTTATATTTGTATGGGAACTTAAATACATATTTAAATTCTTAAAAAATTAGAAATTAGATCTAAAGGAGAAGTTATGGTAGGCTGCTACTGGAGAGGAAGTCTCTGCAGAAGATTTGGGTGGCGCTGCTCTGCACTGCAAGACATCTGGGGTTTCAGACTATTTTGCTCAAGGTACATATGGTCTTATGGTTGCTATACTGCCTCATATGTGCCACTTATGAATTTGTATATTCTTACTGCTCTATGCTAAGTGAAGCCTTAGTTTATTTAAGCATGATATATTAGTTTATAGAATGTTATTTGATGAGTTTTAAGTGAAATTTGTACATTAAAATGCTTGGGTACCATACTACCTAAACCCTTTCTCTCTCCAGGGACAAGGGTACAAACATATTCTTTTGCTTAACTGACCACATGTATGAATTTTTCTTCATATAGATGAATTGCATGGACTTGCTCTCGGGAGGAATATCATCAAGAACTTGCACATGGCTGGAAAACAAGGAACAATGAGTGAATTGCATAATCTGAACCTTGATTTTAAAGAACCCCTATATGATGTAAAGGAGCTTAGTTCTATTGCACCAGCAGACCTTAAGAAGGCCCTTGATGTTCGCTCAGTTATTGCTCGAATTGTTGATGGTAGTGAATTTGATGAATTCAAGAAATTGTATGGAACTGTGAGGACATTTTTAATCACCTGAATTTTTACTTTTTTATGAATATCCTTGTGATATCTATTAATAATGTGATTCCATTGCATTTGTACAGACTCTTGTGACAGGGTTTGCTAGAATTTTTGGACAACCTGTTGGCATTATTGGAAACAATGGGATCTTGTTTAATGAATCTGCTCTAAAGGGGGCCCATTTTATTGAACTATGTACTCAACGTAACATTCCTTTGGTCTTCCTTCAGAATATCACTGGATTCATGGTATGTTAATCTGTCTTGCATTCGAATAATCTTTTGGTGGAACTTTCCATTTCATTGTGTGTGCTGTACTGCTGTTATAAAAAGGAAGATTCTGAATTAATTGATACAGTAGAACTGCTATGTTCATTCCTTTTCAATTGCATTCTATAGTTTGTGTAGTCCTTGACAAGAGTCCAGTTGGGGTGTTGAAAATTAAGTAGATGAGAATTATACACGTAAAAAGAAAAAAGAAAAAAAAAAAAAAAAAAGAGAAGGCAAAAGAAAAATAAATGACTAAGTCATGTGCCTCATAGTATGAGGGTTTTATTGAATATTTAAGGCATGAATTTGATATAAGAATAAAGTACAGGAGAAAGGAAATGAGAATGAATGAACTCAAACAATTTGGATTGAACCTTACGATATCATACTATACCTGTAATTCAAGTCACTTCATTTCCTCCAACTGAGATGAACAAAGAAGGAAACCCAAGCTTGTAGCTCAAGGCCGGTAATTAAAAATGAAAACAATGCTTGCTTGTTCTTCACAGTTATACTATGGCATGGACATGCCAGAGTATGGAATTTGAGCTTTTCACACTTATGGCATGTTTTCCTTTTACAATATGATATGTGGAAAACTTAAATTGAGGGGCCTTTCATATAATCCAGGATACAGTTTTACCTGAGAAGTTTATAGGGACATTATTCTGGATTGAAAAATAGTATGGAGAGTGAAATAAGAATTATATCTAGCATTAATTTATAAATTTGTGCAGATTCATAAATTAAAATTATTTGTAATTTGATTTCTTGTGTATTATAATGTTGAAGATAGTACATGATGCTTTGCTCTTAATTCAGTTTTTTCCAGCTGCTTTTGGTTTGATTATTATGTCGCTTCTGTTTTATTTTGAAAAAACAACTTTTAAGATAAAAAATTAAACCCATATAGATCTTAAACCATGATTTTCTTCCATAATGCTGGAACAATGACACCATTTCTTTTGGCAGGTTGGTTCAAGGTCTGAGGCAAATGGTATAGCAAAATCTGGAGCAAAAATGGTAATGGCAGTTTCTTGTGCAAAGGTTAGTTTATTCCTTTTATTTCATTTCATTTTATCTTCAATTCTGTGTGATTGCATTGATAGTTCAGCAAGAAAAAACCACAATAAAAGTGAGTAAACTTTAGATTCTTTTTGTGATAATTATATTTCGCAGGGAGACAACATTGGAGGAAAATTATTTTATAGTTTTTGATTAATGTTTGTACAGGTTCCAAAGGTAACTATTATTGTTGGTGGAAGCTTTGGTGCTGGAAACTATGCAATGTGTGGTCGTGCATATAGTCCCAATTTCTTGTTTCTTTGGCCAAATGCTAGAATATCTGTGATGGGTGGTGCTCAGGTAGTTTCTGCACTCCTTTCACTTGACAAGTTACAACCTTTTATATATTGTCTTTAAATGAACAATTAAATGTAGAAACAAACAGTTTTGTCTGCCTAAATTTGACTGTGCTCAGAAGGCCCTTTAATGGTCCTCTCTGGAATTCTGATATCTGGGTCAACATGGACATGTATCCATTTTAAGGGTGGTGGCTATTCTAAACTCAAAAAACTAATTATTATTTGTGTTTATCACAACACTGGTAAAGGCAAAAGTTTGAAAACTATTTCAACAACTTTAATGTGACTTGCTGTGCTATTCCTGCAGATATTATTTTTTGTTCTGTTAAAATTTTCTTGCATTTTCCCGTTATGTTTCTGAATTTGCATGATAATCTTATCCTTCTGAACTGATCTCAGAAGAAATGAATACTATATGGATTGTAATTTCTTGGATCTGAAATCTATCATTGCTCTTTTAGTGCTGATTTACTTGTTTTGCTTGGCAATGTTCAGGCTGCTGGTGTACTGTCTCAAATTGAAATGGCAAACAAGAAAAAACAAGGAATTCAGGTGATTCCACATTCTTAGGCATTCTTATCTCCATATACCAAATCTTGGCAATGTTTTTTTTTTTTTGGTAAATTTGGTTCTAATTGGGGATCAAACTGGATACCTCACAGTCTTGGAAATCACTCCAGTATCAGTGAACCAAAGGTAGTTGGTCTTGGTAATGCTTAATATTTGTGCATGTATGTACACATTGCAGTGGACAAAGGAAGAAGAGGAAAGATTCAAGTCAAAGGTCGTGGAGGCGTATGAGAAAGAAGGAAATTCTTATTATTCCACAGCGAGGCTATGGGATGATGGAATCATTGATCCTGCTGACACAAGGAAAATAATAGGTCTTTGCATCTCCGCTTCCATGAACCGTCCTTTAGAAGATACAAAATATGGTGTATTTAGAATGTAATGCAACTTCAAGACCAAATGGCAAAAGAAAAATGTAATTGTTTTCAGTTGAATAAAAGCATCAATAGCTAAATGTTTTCTGCTCACTACTCCAAAATGTGTTGTTGAATTGTTGGGTTGCTATTATAACATTCTGTGGAGAATCCAGTGATTTGTATGGTGAAAATTAGGGTTTCAATGTACAGGGTGCCCTCATCTTCGGCCATTACACCAAACTTGTCTTACTGCTTACTGTAATTTGGGCAGCTCTGTTTTGTTCTGTTACTCTTTAAGATCATAATTTGAGCTTCAACTTACCCATCCCTCGAGGATTCTGATTTTACCCCTACCAAATGCACCCCACCAAAAAATTCATCATTTATCTGTTTGGAGTTGAGAGTGTGCATGGTTCGGTTAATTGGTTCATAAAATTAGTTTTGAATCATATTGTTGATTTCAGTTCAACCTTTTGAATTGATTTTTATTTGTTTGATTGATTGTTAATTGAAAACTTGACTTTCAGCCAAACAAAATTCTCAGTTTTAGATAATTTTGATTTACTTTGCTCACCCCTACTTGGATCTACGTTTTAAAATAGAATTACAATAACAAATGAAAGTCATCTATTAAAAAAAAAAATCATTTTAAGTTTAGTTTTTCAAATAATAAAATATAATTTAACAATAATTTTAAAACATTTTTAGATTATTCAAAATAGAAGCAATTTAATAATAGCAAGCGCTCGTGGCCTAATGGATAAGGCATCTGACTTCTAATCAGAGGATTGTGGGTTCGAGTCTCACCGAGCGTATTTTTAATTATTTTTATAATTATAAAATTTCAATTTCAAAGGACTTAATTAAGATTTTAAATTATTTTTAAAAATAACTATATGAAAGAAAATTTTGATTATAAAAACAAAACACAAACATATGAATTTTTGTCATCTATTAAAATTTGACATATGCAGTCTTTATAGTCTTATATGTATAATTTGACTATAAAAAACTAAGTATTAAATGTGTAAGAAAATTTTGAGAATTAAAAAAAAAAATTTATTTTTTATTAAAATCAGATGACTTTCTTTCATACATACTGAAAAAAGTCATTTGCTTTTAATAAAAATGATGACTTTTGGTAATTATATTTCATACTCCACTAGTTTAACTCAAAATAATAATTAACATTTGAATAATATAAATTAGATCATTTTATACCCTTATATGCATAATTAAATAAAGATATTTGAGTATAAAGAACTAAATATTTAAGGTATAAAAAAATTTAAAATTTAAAAGAAAGTCGTCTTTTTTATTAAAATCAGATGACTTTTTTCATACATACTAAAAAAAGTCATCTATTTTTAATAAAAAAAATAACTTTTGGCAATTATATTTCATACTCAAGTAGTTTAATCCAAAATAATAACTAACATTTGAATAATATAAATCTGATTATTTTATACCCTTATATGTATAGTCAAATCAAGATATTTGAGTACAAAAAATTAAGTATTAAAGGTGCAAAAAAATTTGAGGATTCAAAAGAAAGTCTTTTTTTTTTTTATTAAAATCATATAACTTTTTTTCATACATACTGAAAAAAAAATCATATGTTTTTAATAAAAAAATGACTTTTGACAATTATATCTCATACTCCACTATTTTAACTAAAAATAATAATTAACATTTAAATAATATAAATTGGATCATTTTATACTCTTATATGCATAGTCAAATTAAGATATTTGAGTATAAAGAACTAAGTTTTAAAGGTGTAAAAAAATTTGAGAATTTAATAGAAAGTCGTCTTTTTTTATTAAAATCAGACAAATTTTTTTCATACATACTAAAAAAGTCTTATATTTTTAATAAAAAAAATGACTTTTGATAATTATATTTTATATTTCATTAGTTTAACCTAAAATAATAATTAACGTTTGAATAATATAAATCGGATCATTTTATACTCTTATATGCATAGTCAAATCAAAATATTTGAGTATAAAGAATTAAGAATTAAGGGTGTAAGAAAATTTTGAGAATTCAAAAGAAAATCGTCTTTTTTATTAAAATCAAATGACTTTCTTTCATACATACTAAAAAAGTTATATATTTTTAATAAAAAAGATGACTTTGCCAAAAGGAAGTCGTCTTTTTTATTAAAATCAGACGATTTTCTTTCATACATACTGAAAAAAATTATCTATTTTTAATTAAAAAAATGACTTTTAGCAATTATGTCTTATATTCTACTAGTTTAATCCAAAATAATAATTAACAATTGAATAATATAAATCGGATCATTTTATACCCTTATATGCATAGTCAAATCAAAATATTTGAGTATAAAGAACTAAGTATTAAATGTGTAAGAAAAATTTGAGAATACAAAATAAAATTTTTTTTTATTAAAATCAGACGACTTTCTTTCATGCATGCTGTAAAGAGTCATTTGTTTTTAATAAAAACGATAATTTTGCCAAAAGAAAGTCGTCTTTTTTATTAAAATCAGATGACTTTCTTTCATACATACTGAAAAAAAGTCATCTATTTTTAATAAAAAAAATGACTTTTGACAATTATGCCTCATATTCTATTAGTTTAACCTAAAATAATAATTAATATTTGAATAATATAAATCGAATTATTTTATACCCTTATATGCATATTCAAACCAAGATATTTGAATATAAAGAACTAAAAATTAAAAATGTAAAAAAAATTAAGAATTCAAAAGAAAGTTGTCTTTTTTATTAAAATCAGACGACTTTTTTTTTTTTTATACATACTAAAAAAAAGTCATCTATTTTTAATAAAAAAAGATAATTTTTGACAATTATATCTCATATTTCACTAGTTTAATCCAAAATAATAATTAACATTTGAATAATATAAATAAGATCATTGTAATATATTGTATTCATTGGTAATATAATAAAAGTTAGTATTTTATATAAAAAAAAAGGACAAAATATGAGGAAAATATAAAATAATAATAATAATTATGAGTAGTTATTTCTGATTTTCTTATCTCAATTTGAAATTTTTTTCTGCTGCGAAATGAGTTCAATTGTGTCTTCATCAAATTACATTTTTTGAAAATTACATATTAGTAAAAATTAATAGAAAATTTATTGGTTAACATCTTAATCATATTTAAAATTACAGTTGTCGATTAATTGAATTAATATTCACTATTTCACTATATAATCAAAGATATAAATAAAAAATGTCATTCAACTAGCTAGTGCTAGATTTAACTTGATTAAATTTTAATTAAAAATTAGTTATGAATTCTTTTTTACTTTTTTATTATTATTTAAAATTTATAGATATAAATGACTTTTATGAAGTTTATTTATAAATAATTAAATACATACATTTTATATTTTATGTAAAAGATTTTTTTTATCTAATTAATTTTATTAAATTGGTTATATTTAAAAAAATCCTATCAAATTTGATGGAATTTACAAGTAATTATAAGGAAAATTTATTTTGAAACTTCTAAACTTATTATTATTTTTTATTTATTGAAATATCCCAAAATTTTATAATTCGTATTTTTATAAAAATATATATTTATTCGGTTTTATTGAATATTTATAATTTAAAATGATATATGTATTTATATAATTTTATTTTATTTTATGTTTATATTTAGAAAATAAAAATGATGTATGTAATTAAGATAAAACATATTTTCTTTTTACGAAAATTAATTAAATAAGAATATTTATTTGGTTAGTTATAATTTCTTTTAAATAAAAGAATTATTTTAAAATAAAATGATAATTAATTGTGTGTATATATATATGTAATACCCTAAACTTTAATGATCAAATTAATATAAGAAAAGATAGATTAAATATAAATTTACTTAGGAAACAAATGATTTAGTAAAATTGCATATGAACTTGATTAGTGAATTTTGTGAGATATTTTGTATATATATATATTACCATCTTACCACATACCACAATAACATGACTCTGGTAAGAAAAATATTTTTGTAGTTTTGAAAATCACTTAGTCTCCTGTAACGGAGGTTGCTTAGGAGTTCAGCATTTTTGTCTAGTCTGTTTGAAGTAAAAGGGTTCTCTTTTTGGTGAATGCTGGATATGTTTTGAAGCAAAAGCAGACATCATAACTTTATAATGAATTTTGAAAATTAATGCAATTGGAATTGATCCTTGAAGCATTTTATAATTATGAGTTTTGATTTGAAGAATAATGCTCTTTAAAATATTTTTGTCATTCAAAGAGACTGTTATATTGGGATAATAGCTGAAACTTATTGGACTTTTGTTTAAACTAGACTCTACAGTTCCTAACAAATAATCTTGGAAGCTTGTGAAATGAGCATCTCTAAGAACAGCAAGAATAGACGTATCAAGACCTTCTCTGGTGAGAGGTTTGATACCAACTTGGACAAGTCCTATATGAATGTATCTAAATGATTTGTCTTTATGTTTTTGAAGGGACTTTGAAGAAAGCAGGTGGATTTCTTCAAAAGGTTTTGAAATTTGAATGTCTCTCTCTTCTGTTTTGATTGTAAAATCAGTTCTGAGAAAAGAAAGTTTTGAAGATTCATAAATTTGTTTCTTTTGGATTCTGGGTATTTCCCAGTCATCAATATTTTTTGAGAATTCTTCAATAGTGATTTCATAACTATTGATTATCTTTTTGAACTCTGAGAATTCAGAGGTAGAAGAGTTTGAAAGAGAAGTGGTTCGACAGAAAAAATAGTCTAAATTCATTTTTGAAAATAAAATAATAAAACTAAAAATTTTATTTTGAATTAACAGGAGTATGACCACCAGATTTACTGCCCTAAATCAAATTAGACACGGGACTTACAACTGTATCTCCGCTCAACAGTTAACTCACAGATTGATTTTAATTTTTACTGTTTATCTTCTCAAATGAATGCAGAC
>CATKHJ010774556.1:0-32767 GCA_949750685.1 Vernicia montana | reverse complement strand
ATATATATATATATATATATATATATATATATATATATATATATATATATATATATATATATATATATATATATATATATATATACTTGATTCAATTAGGAGGTCTTTATAAAATGATTCAAGTGTTACTTATTTCTTCTTAAAATTGATGTCTCTTTGGACCTTATCTATATTTTTTTCTTAGTGCATTTAAAAACTTTAGTATATTGTTCTCGTATTGGGAGAAAATACATACTAAGTTTAATATTTTAGAAAAAAATAAAAAACACCTTGATAAATTAATTTTTTATTAATTAATGTATAAATTAATAAATTATTAATTTATCGATTAAATAATATATTGATTAATTAATAAATTTTTGTGATTCAAAAACTATTAAATTATAGAGATTTAACTGTGTTTATTATTTTGTTTAATGTAAATATATTAATATTTTCACACCCATATATAATTTTTTTATTAAATCTTATGTATATATCAAGTGTAGTTAAGTATTTTCCAAATTGAAATCACACCCATTGCATTACAAATGCTACTAGCTTTATTTAATTTTTTTACTAAACTATTTTTTACGGATATTTGATAGTTATGACCAAACGGTAAAACCCATCCCTGTAATCAAACGGCAAAAGATAATGAATCCTGAAGGGTCCAGATTGATGAAGTAATTAGATGGACCCGTAACTTGTTTGGTTGGTTTGGGTCGTAGTAGCTGTGTGGAGCTGTAGCAAGTATCAACTAATAGTAATAAATAAATTATAGAAAAAAAAAAAAAAAAGTGGTAGCGAAAGAGCACAGAAAGACTGTTATAAAACAAAAGAAAGCTGCTTTAAAGTTTAATCTGAAACTGATGAATTTTTGCACTTGTTTTGTCATTATTTGGGACAGTAATTAATTAAACAAAGACCAAATTTTCTCTTCAGTTTCAGATAAGATGCGTGCGTGTGAATTTTTGGCATCAGAAACGAGGGGGTGAAAAAAGGAAGAGCATTATAGGAGAGGGTGAGTGAGTAAGAACGAAGCCGAGGCTAGAAAAGACTGAAGAGTAGCTAAAGGGGTTTGGTTTCATCAAGAACGAGGGAAAGAGAGAGTGGGTAAGGGCAAGAATAACTATGATGATCCTTTCATCCCTTCCTTTTCTTCCATAGCTTATAAATATATATTATAAATATAGTATATGCCCTATGAACCATCCAATCTGATTATATATATAATTTAATATTATGAGTCTGAAACCACTTCTATCTTAATTCTCTCTTTGCTTTGCTTCCCCCCTTTTCAATTAATTACACCCATGAGCCCATCACTCACTCTCTCTCTCTTATTTACTGTGCTACCATTTTCTTCAGTCTTCATCACATCTTAAATATACCCATCTGCCTCTCTCTATTTCTCCAAAGTTGTTTTCATTGTTTGTGTCCTCCGCTGGTGAATACTACAAATGGATTGTTTTAGCTTTTCATGTGGGTTTAACAAAGGGTTTCTTACAGAGTTTATTGGCATTCTGTCCACCTCCTTTTCCTTTTCTATACAACTTTCTTGTATAGTAATATTTATATATGGAGGTGGGCATACTGCCAACCGAGCTCTGTTGGTCTCTCTTTGTAAAACTCTCGTGATCTATCTTTAACTTATCTCTCTTTCTCTTTCCTTCTGTGAGAAAGATCTTCAAAGGTAATATATATAAACAACTTGATGCACAGTTTCTTCCTTTTCATAATTTTATGTTAGTTTTTCTTGATTATTATGATATCAGATGGTCATAGTTCCATGCCCTCATAGTTTCTGTAACATTAGGGAATATTTTTGTATATATACATATGCTGATATGCATATGGATAGTATTTCCTTAATTTCATCATCTATAGTCTAGCAGATTTTTCAAATTTCTGAAGAATATGATTCATACAGAGGTTATAACTTATAACAAAACATTATGCACAAGTTTTCAGATCTTTATGTGGATTTTATATACAGAGCTTAATCATTTGGTTTGGTTTTTTTGCCAAAATCATTTGGTTTGGTTAGGTGATTAATTTTCAGATCTTTATTTGCTATTTTTCTTTTTTCTTTTTTTTTTTTCATTTGTTTTTCTATTTCATCAAACAGTTGATATAATAATGGTTTTTTTTTTTTTTTTTCGTTTACAACGCTTCCGATCTAGGGTTTTCAGTACTTTTTCTTCCTTCTTTTTCTCTTAATCTAAGCCAGGAAATTAGGGCTCAAGCTTGGAAGCATTCTCTCTATTTGCCGAAACGGTGGCTCCTTTAAAAGCGTTTTGTTTTTTGGGATTAAATTAAAGCTGCTAATTTGCAATCATCTTCTCTGTATATTTTATATTAAAATTATGTAAAATGATAGAGATTAATTTATAAGATCACAATCGAAGGTGGAGATTTCATTGTTCATGGCTTCATGCATGTTTGCCACCGTTGTTTGTTTGTTTATTTTATTTATTTCACAATTTAATTAATTAATTAATTATTGTAGGGCAGGTCCTTCATTTTTAGGGCAGACCTAATACTGTATACGTTTCTACACTACCAAGCCCAATATACGTAGGCTCATGATTGAAGACTGACACTTCTTTTAAATTGATGTAAATCAAACAATCCCACTATTTTTTGTAAATCGTGGATGTAACATCCAATCTTTGCCCTCCATCGGCGTTATTAAGTCAAAGGTGTTGACTGACAAATAGAATATGATTGGTAGGTGGGTTACACGCACAATGAATGGCGCTTGGAGATATTTTGGGGGGTGGGGGGGGTGGGGGTTGTGGTAAATGGAGTTTAGTAGCCATGGTGGCTCTCCTTCTCAAAAGTCACTTTCGTGCAAAGAGATTATGAGATTAAGGTGGTTGCTTTTTAAGGCTTTCTCTGGTCATAAAAAATTCAAAGTATATATGATTCTTCTATTCCTTTTGGGTCAAAATGGGTTTTTGAATTTTGGGTACGACACAGGCGAAATGGTAAATAAATAAAGTTGAATTATAATTATTCATTCTATAAATTTGGGGACCATTGATATGGTTATTATAGAATTGGGGAGGAGTCCCTTTATAAAACTAAGGAGGACTGGAGAGGGTCTTTTTTTTTTTTCTTTTCTTTAAAATCTTTGACAAGCTAAGCTAAGTTTTTGACTTTTTCTTGTTAGCTCTCGAGTTTCTGTGTGTTTCAACTCGGCCTAAAATGAATAAAGGATAAGTTTTTACTTCACATCCATCTTTTCAAATTTCTATATCTATGTTCATGTTTGTACATTGAATTTGAAAAAAAGTCTATATCAATTATATTATTAACTTGAATTCAATTATATTATTAACTTTTAACATTGGTAGGGAATTTATCATTAATGACATTTGAAAATTTGAATTCCATTTATCAATGAGATCTGTAGTTTGAATAATGACATTTACATCATGGTATCTTACGAATGGATAGAAAAAAAAATAAATAAAGATTCTCTTTTTAGTATGGATAGGTGGAAAATAAAGAAAAAAAAATTTTTATTTTTCATTTTATTTATTTTTTATTTTCCTTTCAAAATGAAATAAAATATATGATTGAAAAATAAAATTTATTTATTTTTATTTTCTTTTCTTTTCAAACAAAGGAAAAGATGCTCTCCTCATTTATTATTATTATTATTTTTTATTTTTCTTCTTTACAAACATTGAGTTAATTTTAAAATAGCTGAATTCATTTTATCATTGAATTAAGTTACTAGTAATTAAATTTTTAACTTAATGTGACATTCTCATAAAGTATAAACAATGATGTCCTTCAAGGCTCTCTTATTTTTGTGAATTATTTTTGTTTAAATTTTTTAATGTAAAAAAATCAATGAGTTTTGTTTTATTGGTATTGCAATTATTTATTTTTATCAGAGCTAATTATTAAAAAAAAAAAAAAAAGAGTGAAAACGTTATAAAGAATGTAACTGAATTAATATTCTTTTTACCACAGTAGACATTATATACTTGTTTGTTAATTAAAAGGGTATTTAATTAGGCATTGTACTGAAATTTTTAAAATGATTTAGGAACTGAATGGATTATTGATCTGAAACAGGAAGGAGATAGAGGTTTTGAAACAAAATGAAACAAATGTATAAATATAAAATGCAAGAAATCTGATAAATAAACATGAAAAAGATGGAAATGGAGAAGTATGAACAGAATCTGATCTATAATTTCATCAATAATTAATGCATTTAAGGCAAAAGGACATGTTATAATTCACAAAGTAATAATGGTGGTACGTTTACCTGCAACTCTCTTGATACTGACTTTAGTGAAAGCCTTAAACCTAATCCAAAGTTTTTATTTATTGGTTAGATTGCTTCCATAGGGACTCTGATTGTGATTGTTAATGATTAACATTAGAAAAGAAGAAATTTTTTTTTTAATGAAATATTAGACTTAATTTTAATCGATCGCACACTTAATAAGCGAAGAAGCTCACCAAGCTAGGTTCTTGGTGGTAACCTAATCCAAAGTTTTAAACCTTTAAATAACCATCTACTTCCTTCCTAGTCATCCAACCTAACCTAACATGGAAACTTAAATGACCTCTTTTCAACCACATACGGCCCCCTACTTTATTTTTAACGTATCGAAACCTCAGTAGATAAGGTGAAGTTAACAATAGTAATTACATGTTCATTTACTCTGCAATTACTGACAGGATTCTTTTTTTTTTTTTTTTTAAAATTGTCTTAACAAAGGATGAAAAAAATAATTATTTAATTTCCTAATATTAATGCAATAAATTATTTTTTTTAAGCAATGACGAAAAAAATTTAAATTTAAATTATACTGGGTGTGAAATAACCAAGTTATAGTTAATTAATTGAATCCATAATACTTTAATTTAACAGTAAAGGTTGTAAATTTACATTCTTTAGAACAATTTTTTTTGAATTTTTATTTGCGTGTTGATTTTTTGTTTACTTTGATTTGTTTAATGTATATATTATTGTTTGTTGAGTAATAAACTATATATGTTATACAATATACACCTTCTCTAGAAAGAAAAGAGAAAAGAAAAAAGAAAAAAAAAAAAAACTAGTAATTGGTTTAGTAGGCAACAATCATGATTCATGACCCTACATTATTTTTTATTATAATTGTAAATGCATATTCAATTTTATAATATATTTAAATTTAAATCTTTTTCATACTTAGTTTAGTAAATACAATATTTGAGCATAAACACTATAAAAACATTATTTTTTAATAATTTATATATTGTTAAAAGATAAAAATTTCATATTAATAAAAATCAATAACAATATCATGATGTAAAAAACTATCATAATCTTTTCTTTGTTTAATAATAAGGTAATATCATTGATGAATTCTTACATATCATAATAAATTCATTTCACCTAATCCATTTAAAAATTAACTATCCATGTCGTAAATATATTATTAATATTTAATAATACTATTAATACATTGTTAAAAATTTGTATTTATTATTTATGAATTTTAATATAAAATATCATATATCTTAAACTAATATTATTAAATTTAATTATTACAGTGAAATTTGAGTGGAATCCCTCTTCTTAGTACTGAAAGAAAAAAAAAATATTATCTCTTTTCTTAATGCTTAAAAGAAATCAGTTAGTTTTTTTTTTTATTTTTTTATTTATTGTTTAGATATCAAAATTACTCATTATATATTTAATTAATTATAGTTTACATTTAATTAAATATAGCCCATCCAAATTAAAAGAATAAATTTAACTTAATTTAATTAATATATTTAATTTAAAGTATGTAACGAGTATTTTAATTAAAAAAAAGAAACAATAGTTTGGATAAAATTTAATTAATATAATTTAAAATATTTGTTAGTATATTTAATTAAATATATTAACTAAAATAGAATAAAAAAAGAGATATTTTGGATAAAATTTAATTAATATATTTAATTTAGAATATATTAATTTAATTTATACTATATTTTAAATTTAATTAACTAAATATAAAAATAATTTATTAAATTAAATTTATTAAATATATTAATTAAAAAAGAGCCATGCCTGAAAAAATACTAATGAGTGAAAAATATAATTTCAGCATAGTAGGATATATCTTTCATTAGTTTAGAGGAAATTAATTAATTTCAGTATTTTAATAAATACTGCATTTATTTTAGTTGTTTGCAAAGTAAATTAAAAGTAATATTAACACTTTATCATATAAAAAATTAAGATAGAGTATTTAAAAATTTTAAAATGTTTTTTTTTTTCGAAATGTATAAACATACATATAAAAATAGGGAAGAGACATATATATATACAGAATTAAGGTATTTGTGTATTTTTGACAAATGATTACATTGAGTTATATACAGAGCTTACAGAAAATATAGGAGATAAACATGATGAACTGTTACAACGAGCTAAGATAAACTAATGAGCTGTTTAGATAAATTAAGAGCTAATTAATTTATTATTTGGACTTATCCTTTACAATATACACACTTTAAAATAATAATAATTTTAAAAAAACACATTAATTTTTATATCACACACTACACTACGGATATAAAGAATGAAGTAATCACTTTCATTTTTTATAAGATACCATAGGTTTTTCTAGTGAGTCGTACACCTATTTTTTGCTATTGTTCTTTTAATTTTAATATGACAGCAACCTTATATATATATATATATATATATATATATATATATATATATATATATATATATATATATGGATCGTTACCTTCACAAATCATATTAGTAGAATTAGACTGAGGTAGTGAATTAATAAGCTGAGTTAATTAGTGTTTTTTATTTAAGCCATATTCCAAGCAAAAGAAAAAGAAAAAAAGGCAAATTATTATTTAGTTCTTGAAATTTAATTTAATTAATTAATTAATTCATACTTTTTGAAAAATTAACTAATTAGTCCCTTAATTTAATTAATTAATTCGTTCATACTTTTTGAAAAATTAACTAATTAGTCCCTTAATTTTAATTCCGTTAAACCCATTAGTCCTTTCGTCAAATTTTTTCCAAAATTCCATTAAAATATTTTTTAAAAAATAATACCTAAAATATCATCATCATCATGAACCCATAAACAAGAAATAAACCTAGAACAAGAAACAAACCCAAAACCACCAATCTACAATTAAAATAGACATTAATTAATTAATTAATTAATTTATAGATCATACCCTCAACAAATTTAAGAAATATGAAGGTAACAATGTGATGTACTGGTACAATAATTTTGGTGAGTTCATTGAAACTAGCCATGTGAGATCTCGTATCGGTACTGCCATCGCCATTGGCTCTCGATTTCAACTGCAGCACTCGATCGAAGATGCTCCACCTTCCTGTGCCGATCTGTTACCTCTAAGCTCCTCGATCCAGGCCTCCATTCATGTTTCGGTCACTAATTTTGGTTTCAGGTAACTCTCAATCTTCTTTTTCGATTTTCTATTTTTTTAAAATAATAATATAACAAATATTTATTTATTTTCTCTTTAAAATTTAAATTTCTTTGAACTTTTCTAGGTGACTTCTATTGGACAATTAATTATAGATGTGAGGTTTTTATTTTTTACTTATCTCATTCCCTTTTCTTTGTGTAGTGGGATTTTCTGAGTTTTGCATTGATGATATTAATTGACTTGTGAAGAAAATTATTGGGTCACAAATCTTTGATTTTGCATTTGTTGGTTAGAAATTTGTTGACTTGTATGAAAAATTTAAGAAAAAATAGAAAATGAAAGATTATTAATTCTTGAAATAAAAGATGATGGTGGTGAGGAAACTTTGGGCGAGATGTAAAATTTTAGTATAGATGAAGGGTATTTTAGTCATTTTATAGATTTTTAATAGTAAAATTGGATAGAATGATTAATTTGTTGACGGAATTAAAATTGAAGAATTAATTAGTTAATTTATCAAAAATAGAAATAAATTAATTAATTAAGTCAAATTTTAAAAATTAAATAATAATTTAATTGGCAACTCAAGTACCCAGTGTTTAACAAGTTTAAAAAATTCCCACGAGGAAATAACAATTACCGATTTGGAGAGTGGATATTTGAAATTTTAATTTTTATTAATTTAATTAAATTCATTTATTTTTTTTTTTATTGACTTAACTCCAATTAGGAGTTCCTGCAATATCACAATTTTGAGATCAACTCTAAAAACACCAAGGTATAGGCACATTGGAAAATAGGTTTTTTTTTTTTTGAAATAAAAAGAATTTTTTATTAATAATGATTAATAAGAACAACTTGAAACATAAAAGTAATTTGACTGCGTTCAAAAAATACATACAAATCTTGTTATATAGATGAGTTTTTCCTGTGAGTTTCATTGATCATGTTGACGAAACAATTATATATAGCACCTTGACTGCGTTGGTATATCGGCAAAAAATATATTCTACTCAGTGGCTATACTAAGTTACAAATAGACTTTATTGTCATTTGACGAATTTTTAAATTAGTTCAATCTTCTAAATGTCATCCTCAAACTCCTACCAATTCCATGACGAAAGACACCAATCAAGGAAGACAATATAAACTTATTAAATCCTATAAAAGGGATAACAAAACTCATAAATTAAATGAAAAACAAACTTAGATCCGTATCTAGAAAGATATAAATCAACAAATATTTCTTATTAAAAACAATAAAAAATTAAACAAAATAAAGAAAAATAAATCACCACTGACCGAATGAAGGTCGACAGTAGTTGGTGGTTTAAACAATAAATTTTAGAAAAAACCAAGAAAAAAGTTTGGTAAATACGTATTTATTTATTAGAATGATTTATTCATATTTAAAAAAGTTGTAATTTAAATTTATGAATTCAGTGTATAAGAATTTAAAAAAAAAATCTATATACTATAAATATCAAAATTAAGAAATAAAACTTCTTGATATTTTTAACGTTAGTTGATTATGTAACAGCATAAAAAGGGTGTGTTTATGCAATGAGGCTAAAATTTGTTGAAGTGTAGATTGCTGGTCTGATGTCAGGAGGGCCAAGAAACTAGCCTTACTTTACATCCATTAGGAAGGGATAATTCAAATTTCAAAGAATGTTGAATCTTAGGAGCTAAGCCATTCGATTCATCCATCAATAATTTTTGTGAAAATGAAAATTTATATGAGGTGAACGAACTAGATAATGAGGCAATTCAAGGTGAGCAAGAGCAACCAAAAGAAGGGAATTGGTTGTGACTATACCGTCTAGAAATCAGATTTAAAGCTTAGAAGATTTCGCAATAGCAGTGCTTCTCCTTTTCTCCAGCTGCATTCTAACCTTGAAGTTTAAGGAGACCAGAAAAGCACTGAATTCATGTGCGAAATTATGGACTTCCCATATATAAGAGATCTTTTGCAACAGAGATGCTTATGCATTTGCTAGTGAATTATAAATACAAGACCTTCAAGCAATTATTCTATTGAAGATCCTCCACATTCCCTACAGAAAACAATAAATCCAAATGTATTTCTACAAACTAGACTACGATGAAAAGTATATCGAGATTTCCTGGGTATGTTCACTGCTTGCGAAGGAACTAATACAGCATTGTTTGTCTACCTATCTGAACTATGAAACTAGCTTTCTTCTGCCCTGATTGGATCAAGCTATCTAAACTTGATTCGAAAGCATTACTAGATTCTTGAGCTACTGAGGTCATTCAAAGGAGAATATTTTTTTCTTTCAACTTAGAAGGTTAGTTTCTGCAGTGTCTGAATTGGTGAGTCCTTTAGTTTGCTCTTCTTTTCAAAATGATGTGTCCTTCCGCTAAGGGTTCTTGTTTTTTTATACGAAGAGTCAGATGTTGATATTGCACATGAAGAGGCTGAAGAACTTTGTTGAAAAGAAAAAGGGCTAGGTGACATCTTCTTTTGTTTAGGAAGTGTTCTCTCCAGCCTTCCCCGGTCAAACAGAGATATTGACTCTGTTGCTGCACGTTGCTTGGTGGCATCATCCACATATAGGAGATCATCGATCCTCGCCATTATATTGAAGGCTAAGCTTTCCATCACCCTTGAATAGCTCTCAATGATAGCATGCCCTACATCCTGCAATGAAGGAACATTTTATTTTACTTGTTCCATTTAGCTATACTATTTCCATTCATGTGCACATTTGGGTGATTATGGCTCTCAACAAGCAGTAGCCAGAGAACTAGAATGCTTGGATGATAATATATAGTCTATACCTTGTTATATTGAATCTTGTTCATGTCCAAAGTAGTCTGTGGGAGGGCAGGGAAACGCAGCCTTAGGCTATGTAAGAGGCTCTCAGCCCGTCTTGCTAGAAGCTTACATCTTGGCTCTTCACCAACAAAGCTTTTGACCCTGCCTCCCCATGATGACCTCTTCCCAGCCCTTGAATGAACTCTCTGCTTTTTAAGGTATTTTTTCCTCCAAATGTGTGCAGCAGCTTCTATCCTGTTTGCTATTTCCAAAGTTGAGTACTCCGATGACAGATCCAAGTAATCCAAAAGACAATCTGGAGAGAAGTGATAGGCAGTTATATGATGATATATGTTCTCACCCAAACAAGCCTTTCCACCCTGAAAAATTTGTTGATGCCATGCAAACCAGAATTAGAATGTCAGAGGATAGAGAAATCATAAAGCATGAATTACTAACATGGCCCTTGATAAGAACTAATCCAATAGCGTTTTCAATCAGTAGTTTAGAATTTTAGAGAGATCATAATTTTAGCTATCTCTTGCACAACCTGGTCAGTGAGAAGTTATAGAATATTCCTAAATCCATTACTAGTAAAAATGTCAAAAAAAAAAAAAAAACAACAGATCACATTTTGAGATACTAAAACATGCCCGAGACTCTTATCATTCCAACAAAACTTGAAAGAAAAAGAAGCAAGGCTCGCATAAATAAATATTTTAACAGACAAATGTAGGATTTTGGCTCGTATTAAAAGAGTCATTGGATTTGGCTGATTCAAATCTCCTCTTCCAATGATGATAAATAGCAATTTCAGTGTGGGAATTTTTCCAGTCACAAGTATTAAATCAAGTGAGCAGGCAACGCATTGCAAATTCTATTGAATGCTCATTGTCTATTTACCCCCCAAAACTCTACCCCTCTCAACACCTTGATGGGGGAGATAAATGGTTAAGATGTTCATGGTCTTTGTCCACTAATTTCAACCAGCAAATCAACTCACAAACCAAAGGCATGAAACACCTGTTCTCAAATACATGCATGACTAAAGCACATTGTATGATGGAATTTTTTTGTGCTCTCAACTTAAAGAAAAGCTCATTATTCATGGCTAGTTCTTTGGCTGCATGTTTTGAAAAACATTTTATTGCATTTCAAAGATTAAACTCTTACACTGTATAGCCTCACCAAAAAAGTAACAAAGAAAGAGTTTACACAAGTCATGCAGCCACAATAACAAAAAACAAGAAATCCCTAAACAAATTGATATCACTACCAAGGAAAAATAAATATCCCAATCAAATTAAGCGAAAAAAAAAATAGAAAAAAAAAAAAAACATACAACTCATTTACAAGTACTTGTCTAGCATAGTAACATTCACAACATACTCGGTCTTCACAATTAAAATTTCATATTGCAGGTCGATGTTTGCATACCTTGGGCAAGCTCTCTAAGTAAGCATTTGGAATTTCCATCTCAGTTAACACGCTGTTATTAATTGCCATGGCAGCCTTAAGGATCTGATTTGTGCATTCCCTACACTGCTGCAGTCTCTTTCTTGCATCTTCAGACAAACCATTCTGAGGAACCTTAGGAAAGGGAAGCCACCACTTCTCTGCCTGATTAATTGACAGTCTTGAAGAAGATGAAGACGAATGAAATGATTTAGTTTCATCGTTACCAGAAACTATTACCCCACGATCAACATAATAAAACTCTGAACTGCAAAACCCATCAAGAATGCTAAGCAACATGGCGTCAAGCTTCTTGAGTGCTGGAAGGTTCACATGTAGATCTGAGCGAGGCCGAGGCACCATAACCTCAAAGGTTGCACCACCCGGGAAATCCTGCATTGATGGAACAAGCTCTACTATGGAATCACTCACGCATAAAAGCCATTCCATCTCCCGGTGCCACATCAACTTTTTTTGCTGTGCTAGTGGCTCTAACTTCCATAGCTCCCCAAACACAGAAGCTGCCAAATATACATAGAAAAATGAGATCTTAGCAATCCTTTTTGCTTCTGTGGAGGATTTAAACAACAAACATAATAAACATTTTACATGTTATCTTTTTCTTAAGCAGCCAAAAATGAAGTGAAAGCTATAAAATTCTCAGATTCAGATAAAATTAACCCAAAACTAAAATAAAGGAAGGTACAATAACTAACCAAAGAGATTTGTAATAGCATTGGAGATGGCCATAGCAGTACTAACTCCATTCCCTCCGCCTGACATGTCTTCTCCAAGCAGAAGCTTAGCAAACCGCTCTTTCATCATTTCAACCTCTGCAACCCCACAAAAAAGAATTCAATACAACCAGCAAAATTAAAGCAATCCTCAATCTGCAGAGATTAGTTTTCAATTTATGCTTCATTCAGTTGATAGAACCTTATGCAACCTTGAGCTTTTAGCTCTTTCTGATGGAAAAAATGAAATGATTAGCTGAAAAGTATTCTATAGTTTATATGAAAGAGTTAAGTTCAGTTATCCGCTAGCTTAGGAACTAATTAAGCACCAGAAAATGCGAAAAACCACACTGATTTTGCAAAAATATTGCCCCTAATGTTTCTAAGCAACCAAACAGCACACAGTAACAAGAAACTGATTCGGAGCACGTGTGTCCGTTGCTAAGCCTAAAATGAGTAACTACAGCCTACAGGTACAGAAATTCCATCAATTGTTCAAAATCCATCAACAAACAAAAAAACAAAAAGCTGTTAAGAATCCCTCAAACATGGAAAACAAATTCTCAATTTAGTCTGAGAGAAAGGAAAAAAAAAACGAAAGTAAAAAACTAACCGGATAAATCAGTCTCCGATTTCTCTGCCTTATTCATTGGGATCGTAACGTGTCTGCCACCAACTACCGGCAGCATTATAGGAAGCGGCGGTGGAGAAATGGAACCAGCAGGGAATTGAGGTCCAGCGAGCGGCGAAGAAGAGAAAGAAATGGAGGCACCTTGGTGATCGTAAAGCCGGCAAGAGAAGCTACTCGAACTCTCCGATTCACTCACATCCGCACTCAAACTATAGCTGTCGAATTCTAACCGCTCGCTCAGTTGATCCGACTCGTCCTCTGAAGAAACACTCCCCATTGATGATTAAAAAAAAACAGTACTGCTCAATGTGATGGTTTGATGAAAACTAGGGATAGAGATCACAACCATAGATTCCTCTCCGGTGACTGATTTTTGGAAAACAGAGTAAGAGTAGAGTAGTGATTGAGAGAGTGAAAAAGGGAAAGGTGTCTGTGTTACCATAAAAGCTTTCTGGTCACCACTCAAGTCTTCTGTTCTCATTCATGTGGCCGTTGGCTTTGTTAACAGCAGTCCCCACTTCCCACCAAAAAGAACACAAAGCTGTTACTTTTTCAATTTCGGCTAATCGACGTCCTCATGCGGAAAATGAACGTGGATTGCACGGTCCAATTACTGGTGAATATTTTTGTCATGGGTTCTCTGCTCACGCGCGCAAAGAGATTCTTTGTTTTGATTTCAATTTACTGGCAATGGTGCGAGTACAGTTTAGTTTAGGTTTTTTGACTTGAATTTGTACCTACCGAAGTGAATACTAATTTCGTTTCTTCTGTGTGTATTTTATTAATTAGTGGCTGATCAGGAAGTGAAATTACACAGATTGATGTTGATTTATAGAACACATTAGAGTAATATTTTTGTTTTCTACCACCCAAAATATAAATTCTCTGCTTTTATACGAAACGCAAAGAATTATGAATTTCTTCATTCATTTCGAGTCAAAATTCACATATGTTCATAGCTTGTTTGTGTTTTGTAGATTTTTTTTTTTTTTAATTTTATCATTTTGGAATACCTTGTTTGATTTTCAATATAAAACATTTATTATCCTGTATAAAATTTAAGCTTGAGTTAAATAATTCAACCATATTTTGCAAATAATTAACAAATTGCTCAAGTGTTCTATACCATTTTTTTTTTTTTTGCCAAATAGCTTAAAATTTCTTTTATTTTAAGGTTTCAGCTATAATTTTACCATTAGATTAAAGTTTGATTGGCTTTTTATACCACTAAAGAGTATATAAGACTTGCACTAGGATTAAATTTCATATCTTTTCGTGAAGGAAAGGCAAGTTCATATTTGTAATCATTGGTCATAAAAAAAAAAAAAAAAAAAAAAAAAAAAAAAAGGCAAGTTCATATTTCGTTTTCAAATATTTATTTTTTTTATCTACTTATCTTGTTACCCTACATTTTTTTCATTAGAGTAGTCATCAATATCTTCTTACTATATATATATATATATATATATATTTTTTTTTTTTTTGCATTTTACATCTTATTTCTTAAAAAAATACGTTTTTTGCATTTTGAGTAGTTAAGTCAAAATCTAGAAAAAGGTGTGAATGCACTATTTTTTAGTAGGTTTAATTCGAGTTTTAGTCCAAGCGATATTTTTTTTTAGTCCAAGCCAAATTCTATTTTTTTTTTCTTCTTCTAGATTTTGGCTTAACTACTAAATTACTCAAAATGCAAAAAAAAAAAGTGTATTTTATAAATATATGAATTTATTTGAAATTTTTAAAAAAATTAATTACAATAAAAAATTAACTTTTACTTTTTTTTTTTCTAGATGTATTAATGTATTTTTTTTTTTACTATTAGAAAAGGGGAAATTTACTCAAGTAAATATGTATTTACCGTTAAATTATATTTCGTTATATATTAATATATTTTTTTATAAAAATATATAGAATGCATGCTAATGAAAAATTATACAAAGAAAATATATCATATTATCAACAATTAAATGAAATGAAGATCTGCAAATAGTGTAACTTATTTTATTGTTAAGGCTGCTCGTTTTATATTAAATTAAGGGGGGGTGGTTTCTACACTCAACTAATTTTATTGCCAATGTAATAGCTGTTGAAAGTTCATATTAATGCAAGTATCTGGATTAAAAAAAAAAAAAAAAAATCGACACATCAAATTATCTAAAATGAATGGATTAGTATTACCCTTGAATGAAGTCCAACATGAGATTGTAGACAGCACGAGCCCCGCGACGTGTCACGGGTCCACAAATTTCCAAGACCATGGCGACATAATAGAAGCGAAATGGCATCATATTGCACCCAAAAACGCACATAGTCCACTGCGACAAAGACTACCCCTAAAACCCAGGGCGGCAATGGCCACATTAAACGGCATAAAAATGTTCTCATGCGCTCGTCACGCGCACTTCTTTCTCTCTCCTTATATCTCTACCCCTCATTTTAAACTCCTCTCTGTATTAAGTATTCGTCCTCCTCTTTTCTTATTTCCTTCGAACAAGCAAACCTCCAAAATAACAACAACAAGTCTCTTCTCTCGGTCAACAATGGGGTCGCTCTCTGCTCTCAACGGAGCCTTACAGTATCCAATTGCTCGTCGGGATGAGTCTGTCGTCGACGATTACCACGGCGTTAAGGTCGCTGATCCTTATCGATGGTAATGAATTGGATTTGAATTTCTTTTTTTTGGTTTAAATTTAATAGCAATTTGTTTTATGTTATTTGTTAATTTTTTTGTAGGCTTGAAGATCCAGACGCCGAGGAAGTAAAAGAGTTCGTGCGGGAGCAGGTGAAATTGACGGAAAGTGTGTTGAAGTCATGCGACGTGAGGGACAAGCTTCACGAGAAAATCACAAAGCTATTTGATCATCCACGCTACGACGCGCCGTTCAAACGTGGTGATAAGTATTTTTACTTCCATAATACTGGCCTTCAAGCCCAAGATGTCCTCTACGTGCAGGTAATTAGTGAGCTATTAATAGAATTTAACCAAATTTTAGAGAAGATGATTAGAGATTATATCTGTTAATTGTTTTTGACTATTTGCAATTGATTACAAATACAGGATAGTTTGAATGGAGAGCCTGAGGTTTTACTTGATCCTAATGCGCTTAGCGAGGATGGATCTGTCTCACTGAACACACTTTCGGTTAGTGAGGATGCCAAATATTTGGCATATGGGCTTAGCTCGAGTGGGAGTGATTGGGTTACAATCAAAGTTTTGCGAATTGAGGATAAGAGAGTTGAGGCTGACACGTTATCTTGGGTGAGAGTTTGCTGCATTTTGTTTTTGTTGGAAAGGCGATAAATTTGAGTGTTTTCATGGAAATGACTCATGAGATTATTGTTATATATGAATTTGATTTTACAGGTTAAGTTTTCAGGTATTAGTTGGACCCATGACAGCAAAGGATTTTTCTATAGCCGTTATCCACCTCCTAAGTATGTAATCATCTTGTCATGTACATTTGATAATAAAATTACAACTTTGACTTGTGACAGTTCTGAGCTAAATTTTAGGAAATTACATGTAACAAATTGGGATAAAATTAGGAAAACCTGAATTCAGTTATTAAGGTTGGTAAAGGAAATGGATTAGAAACAGCTAGGATGTTGGATGGATATAGATTGAAAATTTGAATTTTTCTGCAGAGAGGGAGAAAACGTGGATGCCGGGACAGAGACAAATTCTAATCTTTTCCATGAATTATACTATCATTTCTTGGGTACGGATCAATCTGACGATATACTATGCTGGAGAGATCCTGAAAACCCCAAATACATGTTTGGAGCTCGTGTAACAGAAGATGGGAAAGTAAGGCTAGTTTCATATTTATGTCTTATGCCTTTGTTAAGCAATGATTGATGAAGTGCTTTATACTTTATTTGTCTTGATGTGCTACTATTACTATCATGATGAACATTCAAGACTTAGTTTGAACTCTCACCTCATCCTTCTCCGAAATCATATTAGGGCTTCATACTTTACATCAGAATTGTAGAATTATCAATTGATAGGGAAGTCATTGTACTGAAATGAGAAATCTTGCTTCAGTTTATGGAACTACATACTCATGGGCTTCTAATTAAAATGTCCTTTCAGATTTCTTTTCTTTAGTGCAAAGGCCATGTTTTAAAGGGTTGTATAAAGATCTTACAGAGACTGGAGATTGAAGGAGGTTTACATGCATTTAATCCCCAAGGAAACAGTAAATTGCTGGGGAAGCCCTTATTAGTTAGAACTTTGCTCTTCTGCAAAATCTTTTTAGTATGGTTGATTGCTTGAGTTATTTGGTTAATCAAGTCCTTGTGCATTTATATGTATTAGAACGATTAATGTATGCATTCTGATTGTTTATACACATATTTCTGGAATGTAATTACTTAATTTTGGTGCATATAGCAAAGTCAAGAATGTATTTTTCTGTTAAATTAATTTCAACCTGACTCAACTTTGTATGTTATTCTGCAGTATCTTCTCCTTAACATTGAGGAGAGCTGTGATCCAGTTAACAAAGTATACTACTGTGATATGTCTGCATTTCCTGAAGGCCTTGGAGGATTCAGAGGAGGAAATGGTCTCCTCCCATTTATTAAGCTTATTGATGTCTTTGATGCACAGTATCAAGCCATTGCAAATGATGAGAGCTTGTTTACTTTTTTGACCAATAAAGATGCTCCTAAATATAAACTCGTCCGGGTAGATTTGAAGGAGCCAAGTACTTGGACAGATGTTGTCCCAGAAGCTGAAAAAGATGTCCTAGAATCAGCATGTGCTGTTAATGGTGATCAAATGATTGTGAGTTACTTGAGTGATGTGAAGTATGTTCTGCAGGTAAGGGATCTGACAACAGGATCTCTGCTGCATCAATTACCAGTTGACATTGGCACAGTTAGTGGGATATCTGCACGGCGCAAGGATAGTACAGTATTTATCGGGTTTACTAGTTTTCTTACACCTGGTATCATTTATCAATGCAATTTAGACACTCAAGTTCCAGATATGAAGATATTTCGTGAAATTACTGTACCGGGATTTGATCGCACAGAGTTCCAAGTGGATCAGGTGATTAAAACCTTTGTTTATATTTTAGTGGCATCAACTTTACTAAGCACATTGCACCTCCCCATCCCTTGTAGGACACCACCTTGCTAAAGTCAAATTTATTATAAATATATTCTGTGTGGTTTTATGTGGGTACGCACCCAGATGTATTTCCTAATTGATTGATTATTTATTTCCAGGTTTTTGTTCCTAGCAAGGACGGTACTAAGATTCCAATGTTTATTGTGGCCAAGAAGAACATAAAATTGGATGGATCACACCCATGCTTGTTATATGGATATGGTGGATTTAACATTAGTCTGACGCCATCATTTAGTGTCAGTCGTATTATACTCACTAGGCATTTAGGTGGTGTTTACTGCATTGCAAATATTCGTGGTGGTGGAGAATATGGTGAGGAATGGCATAAAGCAGGCTCACTTGCGAAAAAACAGAATTGCTTTGATGACTTCATTTCTGCTGCTGAATACCTAATATCGAGTGGTTATACACAGTCAAGTAAGTTGTGCATTGAAGGTGGAAGCAATGGTGGGCTTCTTATTGGGGCTTCCATTAATCAGGTAGAAAGTCGATTCATTTCCTTGATTGCATGTCAGTTCCATCTTTTATTGTAATTTAATTTTGTTTAACACATTATTTTTTTCAGAGACCAGATCTTTTTGGCTGTGCTTTGGCCCATGTTGGTGTTATGGACATGCTGCGCTTTCACAAGTTTACAATAGGTTAATTGACATCCTTCGGCTGTACTGATAATTTCTTTTGCATCATGGTCTGATTAAACTTTGTTTTGTAGGTCATGCATGGACTTCTGATTATGGCTGTTCAGACAAGGAGGAAGAGTTCCATTGGCTAATTGAGTGAGTAAAACTTAGTATGAGAACTTGATATATCCTGCACCTGAAATTCTTTGGCATTTTCATGTTTCACCCGCTTGTTTTCTTTTTTCAGGTACTCACCACTGCATAATGTGCGGAGACCATGGGAACAGCATCCCAGTCAACCTTGTCAGTACCCACCCACCATGCTACTGACAGCTGATCATGATGATCGAGTTGTACCATTACACTCGCTGAAGTTATTGGCGGTTAGTTCTCAAAGTTTTGCCATCATACACCATTTGCTTTTGCTTATATATCACAATAGAGAGAGATCTCAATGATTGATATTTGGTTGGTTCTATTATAAATAAAGTGATAATATGATTCATGTTTTACTTCTAGGATCAATAGATTAGTAGCATTATCGTGTGCTATAAAAGACTATTGGAAATTTGGTCATACGCCTCTGTTCCCTTGTTTAATTAGTTCCTGTGCTCTGCATCAACTTATGTGTCCTTTTCACACCAAATTTGTCGCACTTGTTTTCAGACCATGCAATATGTTTTGTGCACAAGCCTGGAGAATAGCCCTCAGACCAACCCATTAATAGGCCGCATCGAGTGTAAAGCTGGACATGGGGCTGGGCGTCCAACAAAAAAAATGGTAATTAGTTTAAACTTGTGGTTCTGTTTTCGAGTTTCACCACCGCATCAATTATGACATATTATGTTCTGCAGATTGATGAAGCTGCTGATCGGTATGGCTTCATGGCAAAGATGTTGGGTGCTGCTTGGAATGATTAATAGCCAACTTCCATGTAAAAAACATAGCTTGAGGCTAGACAACATTGGATGTTTACCTTCCCCATCCTGCCCCTTTATTTATTTTTTTGGAAGGAAATGGTTGAGCCTTTTCAAGCTAGAACAGAAATGATTAATTACTGAACGTTTCAAGTTTAGATATACAAGTTCTCTATACATTGGGGAAGTTACCAACTTAATTGCATATGAACAAATCAACAATAAACAAATCGTTCTTAAATTTAAATAAATTGCAGTGTTAGAGGTGGCAAATGGATAAATGGATGGTTTTGGGAACATGAATAAAAATTGTCCCAAATATTAAATGCAAAAACATCTTAATTCTAGACCAACAGGCAACTAACTCATTCGGCAAGAAAACAGTCCATTTTCACTTCTGTAACATCAAGTTGCAGGATCTCCGCTCTGCATCCTAGAATTGATACAATGCTGCCAAGGGCAAGTGATAACAAATTGTTGAATGAGAAATAATTAGAAAAGAAAGTGAGGGGAGGGAGGGGGTTGTGAGAGAGAGAGGGAGAACAAATCATCTGATACAAGTCCCACCCTCAAAATCATAGTACTGTTTGTTGCTTACCTTGGATGAGTACGCCCTAGATCCCCGTGAACAAATTCTTTGATATATGTCCCAGCCTGTGTTGCAACTACTATCATTAGTACTTTCACATTTTGTTAGATGCGAACATCATATGATAGGCTATCCATAAGCATAAAAGTGATCAAACAGCATAGAAATGAGAGATCTAATAATTAGTCAGTGTGGGCCATCACTCTGTTGTAGGACTTGTTTGGTTCACCTTAGAATCAAAATGAAAATAGGAATGGAAATAGATGTAAGTTCAAGGAAACCTATTCCAATTTTTTTTTCTAGATAACTAAATAAAATTTATTGATTAGATTAAGAATTATACTAAAAAATACATATCAATATAAATTAGTCATTAAAACATTAAAATATCAACAAAAAAAATAGTTTCAATTCCTTATGAATCAAAGAAAAAAATAGAATCTTATTTCAAAAATTGCATTCCATTTCAATTCTAAATTCATCAGTCTGCCTCGGTCCATAAATTCCAGTTTATTCCATGTATCCAGAGGTAAGAAAGATGATTAACATCACTTTGAAATATAATTCTAAATGTGATATTTAGAATAATCTATGAAAAGAGGATGAAGTATCTGAAAATATAGTTAGAATTAAGAGAAGAAGAGGTTACCTGGGTACATAGATGCAAAAGAAAATATTGAGACCTCTCCGCAATTGTTTCTATTTTCATCCTACAATTGGGAAAAGGGGAAGAGACTGTTAGACGATGTAAACATAAATCAACAGTTGAGCTAAACTAACACAATGCTACATAATCGGAAATGTTCCAACCAATGTATAATCTTTTCACGTTCTAATGGACTCCGACGATGAAGCACCCTTATTGGTGTTCTCTGCAAAATTTGCTGCACAAGAATAAAGAACAAAAAAAGTTAGCAATTAACATGAGCAAAAAAAAAAAAAAAAAAAAAAAAATCTATGGAAAATAAATAGATAGCCAATGCAGCTAAACTATAAAATTTTCACTGAATCTTCTTGATGCAAGTCTGCAAGGTCCAAGGAAAATCATAAGAAGTTTAAGGTTTTGGTACATTTAGTTGTGAATAGTTGGCTAGAAATAGGAAATGAAGCTTAGAGAAAAAACTAACCAAGTCCTTGAGGGAAGCAATCGAGTGCAAGTCTTGATCTTCAAGCGGGCGTGAAATCCACACTAGTGCACAGTATTGCTTCTGCAAGAAAGTACAACAATAGTATACAGGTCTAATTTCCTCGATGCATACTACACTTTTATCTCAAATGATGCAAGGATGAATCACCATACTCAAATATAAGCAAAAAGGGGAATTATATATTTAAAAAAAAAAACCTGCTTTTCTGCTTCCCCCTCATGCATCAGAGTCCAACCCTGATTGGCTACCATTTTAAGATTTTTAACTGCAACCTGCAACCAGAAGAATGTTCCTTTGCAATTAGTTGCAATAGTTAAAAATGGAAAGAAAGAAAACACAACCTTGATTTTTCTAAGCAACTCACCAATTTAGTATTTAAGTTATTTATCTTTGTTTCTATTTCTTTTACAAGAGCCCCGGATGGAAGTAGGCGGGCATTTTGTATCTCCACCAGGAAAGGCCTACCTGAACCCAGCATTCGAACCTGAAAACAGTAATTTCATAGATCACAACAATATTCACTTAATCAAAGTGCACAATCAAGAGCCAATCTTCTATACATCAATATCCTCTCTGCCAGCAGCATGGAACTTGTAACTGTCACCGTGACACACTGGAAGAATGCTGCCACCAATTATCTCCTATGTAAAATAGTCAGAAAACCTGTTAGCTTTTCATTCATCTTTATGTAAGAACAACTTTCAGTTAGGAAGATAATGATAATCAGCAGCATCAGGTAGTACCTCTATGGATGCTTCCCCCATTCTTTCATCATCAATTATCCAACGTGTTTGACTCACATTCCTTGAGAACTGCAATATACAAAGAAACGTCATTTATTGAAAATTGCACAAGATAGTGATAAATCAACATACATATTGAATTTCATTTTAAACGAAGCACCACATGTATGTCAAATGTTGTACATGTGAGCTACAATTTCAAGGAAGTTATTGTTTACTACAATATTGGCATAGTAAAATGGATCGATAAAACTCCGACTTCAGGGCAATAAGTGTAATAAAAAGAAATTTTTAATAAATGTTGTCCCAGTTAACAGCTACATATAAAGACACATTATGTAACTTGAAATGTGTATTCTAAATAGGGTTCCTTCCTTGGTAAAGGTCATAAATAGACAAATCTGTATCATAAAATTATGAATCTGAAAATGGTGACAATAAAAGAGAGTTTCCCATGGAAAATAAGATGACCTTGCATCTCTTTTTATGATCTTCCTATGCTGCATGGGACTCAAAAAAAGGCACTTATGATGTCACTATAACTAGTTCTAAAGAATGTTTCTGAGAAGAAAAATTAAAACACCTTCTAAAGTATCTCATACAATGAGATTTGAGATCCACTACTGCATCTCTATTAAAGAACTTTTCCAAATAACAATCAGCTTACCTTCAGGTATCTTCCACCAAAGCAGATAGGGGTCCTGTAGCAAAGAAATACCAAGCGGAAGGGTTCATTGATCTGCAAAGGTATAAACTCAAACCTAATAAGGAACACCATAATGGTATAATCTAAGCCAACAAATAGCAAGCACTTAGCATAACATGCTTGTACAGAGTATTTCATTTCAAGCATCATGTAGTTGTCACCTACATTTCTTTTGAACTAAATGAATACAACCCTATTAAACTTATGATTTTTGAAAACCGTGAAAATCCAAACTGTTGAAGTTCTAGGATCATTAAATCGATGACGTAGCAACCAGACCAAACCCTACCCCAGGAAAGAGGCTGCAGCAGAAACAATGTAGATAATTACCTTGTCCTTGGGGAAGAGGACACACTCAGAAGATTCATGATCTTCCAATCCATCAAAAGAACTCTCAGAGAAAGCATTTCCTTTGGCCTTGGATGAATTGACACATTCATTGCTACTATCCACTAACTTATCACTAATAGAGTCCACATCAACATCTGTGCCTGCATAAAGTGATGAAGCAACATGAGCATCCAAACTCAAACGATGTCATGTGAATTAGAAACAACAGCGCTTTCAAATGTATGGAGAACATCAAACACCCAAATCATAGATGGAGTGCACTTATATAGCCAAGAAAGTTATCCAGAATAAAATCTCTAATAGGAAAAAAAAAATAGAGATCCCGAATGAAACGCAACAGCCCTAATTTCTCCATTCAAACCTAAAACAGTTTGTATGAGATATGATAATTGTGCAAGAAAGTAAGCACAGGTAAAAGTACATGCTCAAAATAAAGAACAGAAAAATAATTATGACCTTTCAGAAATAAACAGCATATCAACAAATTTACACACCTGTTTTTCTTCTCTTGCAACCTTCGTCTCCCTCCACTGAATTTGGAGAAGTACCTGATGACTTAGTTTGGGTGTATGTCAAACGAATACGGCAAGAGCTTGGACCAGATTTTACATCCTGCAAAGCTTCAATTCAATGCAGAATTAATTGGAGAGTGATTTCAGTGCATTTTCTACTGTCACAGCATTTGAACTTTCAATCTACAGTTAAAAATATCCTTCTCTTTTCAAAAGACTGTTTATTTCTGCTTCTAGTAGGTCAAAATTAAAATTTTGTACACGTATTCCTCATTGCATAAAGACTCATAATTAAGAATTTAGAATATAAAAGCAAGAAATCCAACTTCTTTTGTTTCCACTGAAGACACCTCAATTTTTAAGTTTATAACGAGTTATGATATCCCATTAGTAACCTGTGATTATCAGTTAAGAAGGGGAAAGATTATTTAAAAGGCACAACTACTCAGTTAATCCTCATAATTAAATGTTGTTTCTCTATGGATAGGTATCATGATGAAAGGCGTATCACTGTAAAATTCATAGTCAAAGAGTGGGAACTATACAATTTAGAAATAAATTTGATTAAATGGAGAGACTCCAGGGCGTAGAGAAGACCTCACCATTAAATAAGTAACCACATGACATTACAGTTACTTACCAACAATTTTTCAAGGGGATCTGCTATTGAGAACTTTAAGGCATCCTTCGTAGAAATGCATTTAGAAAGTCTTTCTTGGAACCATTGCTCTGACCTGTACTTCCTTTCCATATGTAAACTATAAAATGCAGAAATAGAAATGACTATTATCAGTATTTAGCGGTTATAATTTCAGAATTATTCACAAGAGTGGTGGTTTACATAATAACTTCGCTATTGTCACCCTAGAATTTCTCACAGATCATGTGAAAAAAAATTCCACAAACTTCAGCACATCTCATGAATCCAATCTAGAAGTTCCAAAATATATACAAAAAACAATGCATAATTCAAAAGTCAAAAAACTTGAAATTTTTGACATATCAAACATATGATCTACAGTGTTATCAAAAGTATTCATGATAGAACAACCCTTACTGAATGATATGTTCATTTTCCAGGATAATTGGTGGTATGGATACTTCAAGAGAAAAACTATCAATCTGATGACCCTCTTGCTTTATCAGTTCCGCAATTGATACAGCTAAGTTAATAGCACTCTTCTTTTTCACCAGCATTCCTTTATCATCACAGTAAATGAACTGCAAGATGCCTAAACAAATGCTGCATAATTCTGGCTCAACCTCCGGTTCATTAGATAAAGAAGAATCTTTCATATCTTCATCCACTATCAAACTGGAGTCCACAACATGCTTGTCTATACATGTTTGCTCTCCAAGAATACAACACATCACTGATGGTGATAGACAAGAAAGAGAATAAATGCGTCCGTGAATCCCAAAAAGCCGAAAGATGCATCTTGTGCATACCTAAAACAGAAGTACTGAATAATTTAGGACTTCAACGTCTACAATGTAGAGCTACGGAATGAATCACCGTTAATTCCAAGACTAACACAGGAATAAATGTAATAGTAGCAGTTCTGTCCATCCTATTTCAACATATCAAGTCACTTTATTAAGAGGAATTACCAAGAGATATGAAGTGACTAATGGACGCTTTGGGAACCCTAGTTCTCAAATTCAGTGCCTAAAAGAAGGAACAGGTTACTTGAAACATCTTAAAATAACAAGCATGCTTTAAACTACTTAGAATAAGCGAGGTAATTATTCAATTGTGTTTTCTCAGCAACCAAACAAGCCAGCAACTGAGTCCACTTTGAGAGCAAAAGGTTAGTTTACTAGTAAGCTCGTTTATCAAAAACGACATTAACTTTCAGTAAGAGAGGGAGCTGAAACAGAATTGACGAAACTGAATATAAAAAGCTATTAGAGACAGAAATAAAACCCTAATTAAGTATCATATTGAAGTAAGAAGATGATTAGAGAATTGCACGAACGAACCCCAATGGACATCAAGTCCTTCACGGCGTGAGAAGGCAAAGAACGAACAGCTTCATTGAGGAGTTGCATATCCTCGTCGCCGATGGCCATGTAGGTGTCCTCAACTGGTGAGCTAACGTACACCGCGACAGGAGCGCTGGTAACATTTGCAGCTTCAGTCTCGCTAGGCATTTTAAAACAGTTCTACTTGAACTCCTAAGCCAGTTGCCGGCACTGTTACTATAATTGCTGAGGGACGATTGGGATTGGGGAGAAATATTATGTGTATATATTGCACACAGTTAGCTTTTTACATACGCATACCCGGCGCGATCTTGACCATCAAATCAAATCAGGATTTTCTAACACTTATTCCTTACACGATCTTGGCCGTCCAGTTAAATTACTAATTATCACAAAATATTTTTAACGGACTAAATCTGATGGCATGTCGTTTTCTTACGACCAGTTGTCTACACTACAGTAAAAACTAACCTTCAAGTCCTTTATTGTGACATCATCAAATGACTTGTCGTTTTATGAATCTGAGGTGCTCAAGTACATCCATACTCCCGTCTTCCTCTCTTTGGCATAATTACTATAACACCCCTAAAATGTCTTCCTCTCTTTGGCATAATTACTATAACACCCCTAAAATTTAACATAATTAGCACTTTAATTCCTATAGTTTTAAAATTAACATTTTTAATCTCTAAATAATTTTAAAGAAAAATGCTAAAATTTGAGAGATTAAAATATTCTATAATATCAGTTATAAAAAAGTGTACTATAATATGATAATTAAAAAATTAAAAAATATTATATTTAAAAATTTTAAAGATAAAGGTATTATATATAAAATAAATACAATGATTAAAATATAGTACAAATTTTCATAATTTTATAAATAAAGATTAAAGTATTGACTATTAACAAACTTTAAAAACTAAAAATAATAGTAACTGATTAATTATGTCAAATATCAAATATTCAAATAATTTACCATTTTTCTTCTAATATCCTCCACCCCCTCGTCTTAAATCCCACAAAACATGAATAATAAAATTAGCTTATTCTCATTTTATTTTATTTTTTGGCTAATTAAGGAGCAATTTTTATAAATTATACTCAGTTTTTTTTTTTTTTTTTTTTTTTTCAGATTAAGGAGTAATTTTTATAATTTTGATATTTTAGAAAGCAAATACAATGAGTGAAGGCTATAAATTTATCTATTTGTCTTTATACTTGTATAATATTTAAAAAAAAAATATTTCTTTTTGTTATCTAGCCAAACATTACTTTTGGCCTTTTCTTCTAAAATAGCTAAAACCAAAAAGCAAGTTAACCAAAAATCAATATGAGGATCACTGTAAGACAGTAATAACCTGTCATTCATGCTTGACATGAACATCATGAGAAGCTTTTTCAAATTCCTTTTATTACATTCTTTCTGGCAACAGTAAAGTCTAGTTACAATCATTTAACAGTACACAATATATGGAATTATTTTATAAAGATGATGTTGAATGATGAAGGTCCACAAAGCCTGACAGCACTGCTCGGTTTCTTTCTTTTACCCTTGTTTGATATATAACCCTGCAGATTGTAATATGATTGTTTGATATCAGTACATATTTGAAAGGAACAAAAACAAAAAAGAAAAATCAAAACTGAACAAATATAATCTGTGTTTAAAGGAAATGCAATTCCACCTCAAGTCTTCAAGCCACATTTCAGTAATCAAAGTTTCACCAGGGTAGACATGTAAAAGGAATCGGCCAGAGATGTTTTTGACGATACTTGCATCTCCTCTGCAAATACATTTGATGATGGCCCTAACTGCAAATCCGAGTGTGCATAGCCCATGCAATATTGGACGCGAGAATCTTTAACATGAGATAAAAGCATATTGGAGTAAGTTTTTTGGTTTTTTGGAACATTAGATTAGATCAAAGTTTAAGACGCACATAATGAATACGGCACAAAACAATGCAAAGTAGCCACAAATTCAGCAGGATAGTTATAAATGAAAGTCATTTCAATACTTCAGAAATATGATTCCCAAAATTCATATTTGGATAGAGCCAATGCACACTGAATATCATAAGAATATAAAATTAAAGTAGGAACAGAACTACAGATGTTAGTGAATACTGATTCCAATTTGGTATCAATACAAATTGATCTACATATTCTCTAGTTTTTTTCATGCTTTTAGACCACAAAACAACCCACACATCAATTCTGAATCTTGATGTTGTCAACCGAAGTTGTAAAATCATAGAGATTGGCAATTTGGCATGTGTACCTACCCTGCAACTTTAGCAATCGTTGGATCTGAATGTAGAGGATTATAGTCACCAGATAGCCTATACAGCAATGCCTACAAAAAAGTGAAAAGACATATTAAGACATACTCAAGAACAATCATCTCATATGTACTTTTCAAAATGAAAAGGGAGAAAAAACTCTTGCAAAAACACTGAGACTGGCCTCAGAAATTGAGTCAAAAATGCCAAAATTATGAATACAACTTTACTGTATCCCTGATGATGATTAAACTTTTAAACCTGAAGAGATGCAAGTTATTAGTTTAATGCACTCTAAAAGGAGTTTAAAAGAAGCAGAAATAAAGAAGACGGCAACTGAGGTTTCATCATAAGATTTCACACAATCATAGAAAATACATGTTCTCGGAGTTTGCCGAACTTCACAGTGAATAGCCAATAGCATAATCAAGTATCTAACAATTTAAAACAGCAAAAACATAGGGAAATGTGTTGAAAAAATTGCATAAAAGTAGTCAGTTGGTAACCAATTTTGGCATATAAAAAAGTAGCAGCATTAACTTTATAGTCTTTTCCTCTCCATAATGTTCATGTTCCCAAAATTCACTATTGTTCCTTGTGAGAATAGCATATTAACAGAAACAAAGTAATGATGTATGTAAACAGTAACTTAAACACAGCAAATTTCAATTCTGGTAGTAATGGGATTTGTACTGCTTGCCTGAGATGGTTGAATAGAATCTTCAAATACTGCAAAAGGTCGACTTTTTGGAATTTTCACAGCTGGAACCTGGTTGGTTGGATAATTAGAGTAGGAATAAGGATGAGTTGAGCTTGAGAAGCTACCAGCACCTCGGAGATAAATAGTTGACCTGCAGAGTGAATAGTATCTCATATGAGATAAATACTGTGATGGTGACAGATTGGATATTTTAAGAATGAGACAGATTGGATATTTTAAGAATGAACTCACCTGTTCATACATAATAATTCACCAGACTCTTTTTCGTAACTTTTTGTTTCAATCTCAACAATAGCTGCTTTACCTGAATTATTAGAAAGAACAGTTATCATACTTTACTGTCAATCTCCAACTCAACTCAACTAAGCCTTAATCCCAAAATTAATTGGAGTCGGCTATATGAATTCTTTGTTTCCACTCTAAACAATCTCCAAACTACTTTAATTGTTCCACACATGTATGAAACGGTTGTCAACTTATAGAAAGATTAATGTTAAGTTCAATGAGGTTTTTTCACTTTCACTTAGGTCCCCAATCCCCCACCCCTCAAAACTGTACCTACCCAAAAAGAGAAATTCAACCGTGCGATAAACCACTTATTCACACTAATTCTACATGTAAGTTCTGGACAACTGAATTATACCTACAAGGGCTTCCTGTCAAACTAAATGCATGCAGCAAGAAGGTTTACAATTGGAAGTGATCCAGCTAATGAATACAAACCTTTGTCGTGCAATCCAGCAAGACTGACTTTATTATGTATCTGCATCAGGAATGAAATAAATTACGAAGACTAAAATGACTTAAAAGGAAACAAATGCAAAACAAGAAGTTAGGAGAAATTTTACGAAGTAATGACTAGCACACCATGAATCATCAATTTAGCACGGTCATAAATAGTTAGTAATGGTTTACACATGAATGGGCACTTCAACACAAAATACTTACAGATGCACTTGAAGGAAATGGCTTGTACACCTCAATATATTGCTGCCCATGCAGCAGAAGACGTGGATCATATCTGATACATTGAAACCAGAACATGCACTTAATATTCCTTGGTACAATGTATAAATAATGATTGACATCTAAAAAAACATAGTATTCACCAAGATAACAACTCATTTTGGAGACAATGTATAAGACTAAAAATTGATTTTGATAACATTAACAAAACTAAATGTGGGAAGGGAACTTTTCACTTAAATAATGGAGAGAAAACCTTAATACTCTCAAATGGAAGACTACTTACTCCAATTCAATCAAATTTATATAATTTGCTGGCGACCCAGGTGAAAATAGTGCAGCAAATGTTGGCAACACCTACAAATCCAGAAATAGGATGGTAAAAATTAACTTCTTATACGTGAACAAAAGATCTATAAGGCTGAGCAACCTGCACCATTTTAAGATAAGATAAAACTGCAAGTCGTTGAAACTTTAATAATAAGGACAAAATTGGTGAACTCAATGAAGTATTAAGCAGCACAATTAACCCAGAATATACATAATTAAGATCCAATCAACTGAATCAATAAGCAACAAATACCTGTATAGATTGCTGGCCATTTTCGTGATAAACATATTTAAGCTCGTCAGTGTCAATGGCATCCCGACCACAAGCTCCAATTCCCAAGGCATAAATTGCAGCATCTCTGTTCATAAAGGGGATTAAAAAATAAAACGTATATATTGCTCATATGTAGAATTATCAATCTGAAAAAATAACTTAAAAATTGTAGCAACTAAAGCAAGTAAAACGCCAGTGCTCTACCTTTCAGTATAAGCGAAAGTTGTCTGCCCCGTTGACGTAGTACAACAAAATAAGAAGAAATGTTAAAAAGATGCAATACCAATATAACTATTTTGTATTAAGTGTTTTGTTAATAGAAACAACAGAGAATGAGAAAATACCTCAGGGAATTGGCTAGCGAGAGCGAGAACACGGTCGTGATCGAATTGTGAACGCTCCGCCATTAGAGTAGTACTGAGAATTGAAGTATATTTTTTTTTTGAGCTCAGCAGAAACTAACGATTAAGACTTAATTCTTATAGGAAATTAGATCTGGAAATCCATACTTACATCTGAGTGCTGTAAAAAGAAATACTGATCGATCGTTGGATAACTGGGCACGGAACGACAATCAAGGTGGAGTAGCCCGACGACTATGAATTGTTATATTATTGACCTGTTACAGGGTGGAACCAGGCTCCCGCACAAAGCACTTTTAATTTAGGTTTTTTTTTTTTTTTTTTTTTTTTATCATTTTTTTTTCCTACTCAAACTCACAATTATTACTCACCCTTTTTTTTTTTTTTTAACTAACAGCAATATTTTATAAATTTTTTTTATTTCATTTTTTATTTTTATTCTTTTATTTTATTTTATTCATTTAAAAAATATATTTATATTTAGTATTAATTATTTATATTTTTATTAATTTATCATAATTTTATTTAGTATAATAATTCATTTAATCTTTCAATTTTATTATTTTTACAATGATATTTTATAACTGAAAAAATCCTTATTTTACAAATTAAAATTAAAATTAATTATAAATTAAAATTAAAAACTTAGTGACTATATATTTGACACAATTATATGTATGATAAATTATTTATATTATTTATATTTGTATTTATTAAATTCATTGTGATAGTTTCATTAAACAAAAACTGTAAGTTCATCATTTACAAGCAACATGACCATTAAGTATTAAGTATTGCTTATAGCTTCATCAAATATATAGTGTAGGTTTATCATTTGTGAATTGTAAGAATTGTTTTTCAATGAACCTATTACCATTCCTAAATAAAATTGTAATTTTTCAAAAATGAACTTGTATCTTATGCAAAAAAAAAAAAAAAAAAAAAAAAAAACCTGTCATTGTATTCCAATGAACTTTTAACTATTTTCAAATGAACTTGCAGGTTATATATAATAAACATACAGGTTATATATAATGAACATACTACTCTTATCATCAAATATATGGTGTAGGTTCATCATTTGTAAACTGTAGGAATTGTTTTTCAATGAACCTATTATCATTGTTAAATGAAACTGTAATTTCTCATAAATGAACATGCACCTTAACAAAAAAAAAAAAAAAAAGTCATCGTATTCCAATGAACCTTTAATTATTCTCAAATGAACCTGTAGGTTATATATAATGAACCTGCAACTCTTATAATGATATTTGCATTTGATTATTTTTTCAGAGTAAAAAAACACACTGATAATTTTTTGCTCAACAAAAAATATCACATTTAATTTGAAAATTAATAGATTATTAATATCACATATAGTGCTTTAAATATATATTTTTGAAATAAGTGCTTTAATATTTTAAAAAATATTAAATCATCAAATTAAATTAAATTAAAATTTTAAAAAATAATTTTAAATTTCTGTAATTTAAATTTTGAGATTAAATTACTTCCAATTTTGTCATATAAATTTATCAATCTGTATTTAATAGAAATTTTTTTAAAATTATAATTACCAAAATTAGAAACTCATAAAATAAAAAAAAAAGAATCGTATTTTTTTTCCTTCACACTCACAATTGGTTCCCATCTTTTTTATTGACAGCTATATTTTATAATTTTAGAATTTTATTTGCTTAAAAAATTTTTCTTTTTGTATTTCATTTATATTTATATTATTTTATTCTTTTAAAAAATATATTTATATTTTGTATTAATTATTAATTTATTATAATTTTGTTTGGTATAGTAATTTATTTAATCTTTCAATTTTATTATTTTTACAATAATATTTTATAACTAAAAAAATCATTATTTCACAAATTAAAATTAAAATTAATCATAAATTAAAAACTTAGTCACTATATATTTGACACAATTATATACATGATAAATTATTTATATTATTCATATTTGTAAATATTAGATTCATTGTAATAATTTCATTAAAAAAAAAATTGTAGGTTCATCATTTATAAGTAACAGGATCATTAAATATTACTTATAGGTTCATCAAATATATAATGTAGGTTCAT
>CATKHJ010774055.1:0-11026 GCA_949750685.1 Vernicia montana | reverse complement strand
CTAAAACCACTGAAACTAAAGAAAAGAAGAAGAGGAAGAGTGAGAGGGGAGGTCATGGATTGAAGGGGGAAAAGAAAAAAAAATTAAACAAGATAAGAGCAAGTATTAAACTTGATTGTTTAATGTTTCTAAGTAGTTAGCATATAAGTTTTTGACGTTTTCTTTTCCTTTTCTTGCATGGATGTTTGGGTTCTATGAGATAGTATGAGGAAGTTGGCTTTTTAAAGCTTTAATAGGTGAAGGAAGGTTGTATGATGCTGAGTTGGGGAAGAAAATAGGAGGTAAGGTGATGGAAATGAAGAGGGAGTTGGAGGAGAGCTAGGGTTTTGTGATGAGAAGGAGATCAGTTGGATTTGGGAAATATCTTAAGGGTCTGTATGGATTGTGGAAGGCTTGGTAAATGTCTTGGAAGGACTTAGTAAGGGTGAAACTTGAAGGGGGATTGATTTTGAGGCTACCCAAGGGGACCCCAATAGGGGAAACTAATGGATTTGTAAAGAGAAGGCTGTTAGAGAGAGGTGTAACTGCTGGAACTTAAGACTCCAATTCAAGGACGTTGAGGTCCAAAATTGACCATGGTCAAAACTAGAGAGTAGTAGTGAGGAGAGTGAAGTATAAGTCAGTAAAAGGGCTTGTAGATTTTGAGTTATTGAGGTTTTAATAGGACTGTCTTTACAGGTAAGGTCATTGAGAACCCTAAAATTGAGAAGCAATTTCAATGACCTTATGACCTGAATTTGGCTTTGGTAAAAACTGAAGAAATGTATATTTTGATATGAAAATGATTTTGATAAAATTTCATAAGTAAATTCTTAGTACGTTGGGAGTTATAGAGGTTGTAACAGAACTGCCTCTATATGTAAGCTTGATTGGAGTGCAGGAACTTGAGTGGAAGTTTAAGGGGACTTAGAGACATAATTTGATCAAAATATAAACTAATTAATTGGTCCTCAATATGTTAAATTTTATCCAGTAAAATATATTGGGATGATTCTAAGCACATTGGGAGATATAGATTCTAGAAGTGGACTGACTCTGTATGCAAGACTGATGAGGATACAGAAATTGAGACACGATTTTGAGGAACTTAAAGACACAACTGGGTCAAGATCAAAACAAATGAAATGATCCTTAAGAATTTTATTTTAATTAACTATATAATTTTAACATTTAGACAAGATAATAGGAAGTTATAGTGAAAACAGCAGGACAAGAATCAGGAAAATTGGCTCAGTATATCTTGAGTTATGGGCGTGACAATAGGACTGGTTTAGTGAGGAACTTATAGACAGATTTTATAACTTAGTGTTTTAATGTTATTATTTATACAAAATAAACTTATAATGCATGTGTATTATATGTAGAGAAACAATGAGGAGGTGATCAAGAAGAAGACAATCGACAATTTTGTTAAAATTGAAAAAAAAAATGTATAAAGAGGTCTATATAAATAAGATGAGTGATTAATAATCTACTATATTTGTAAGTTGCTTCCATTTTTTATAATGCGTACCCTAATTTGAATTTGTCAGTTGATCAATTGCATTCCTTATATTTTTGAACTATTCACATATAATTCTATATTGAACCTTGAATCCTATTTGAGTTGTTCATGATATTTATCAATTTGAAATTGAAATCCTATATAAGGTCTCAGATTCTTCAAGAATCTTATTATTGAGTTTCCATACATAATTTTCCTACTTCATTATGAATGTTCTAAGTTGAGTTGTGTTATCTATAATGTTAGTTAACCAAAGATTGAGTTGCCAAAAATTATACGATACCATCAACTTAAAAGCAGAAGTCCTCTTTCTGATGTGGGGTACATTAGATTGTGTGCATACTTTACCAAGCGGATAGAGTATAATATCCGGACTCTAACTAGGAAGAGTAATGCTCCTAGCCGTGAGACCTGATCAATCTTGCGCAGTTGCAGTTTTGTGGCATTGCTCCGCAAAAAGAGCCCCTACCATTAGTTGATTACTTAATTATCAGTGAGTTGCAATAAAATAAATACTCTCACCTAGTGGATAGTGATTTCTGCTAAATCAAAATTATTATTCAAGTAAATGAAATAATTGTTACCATTGAACCTATCAAGTTGTTCATGAACCTAAATAATCCTTCTCTGTTATATATATATATATATATATATATATATATATATTCAGTTGATTGAATTGTGAACCACGAGCTATCCTTGGGAGCCGACTTCGAAATACCGAGCCTCACAAGTATGGAAGCATATTTTTCACTCATTAGGTTTTTACTCGCCCCGCTTCCCAATTTTTTTACAAAAACTTAAAAGTGGTTCAGAAAGCTCAAGTATTTGTTCTCACTTGAAACTTGTGTGTAAAAGAGAAAAATTATGTCTTTGATATTATAAGTATTTGTAATATTCTATATGTATATAAATGTTTATATCAATTTTAGATGTTCAATGGTATGTAAGATTATCTTTATGTATATATATAAGTAATGTAAACTATCTACATTATATTATAATAACAATGAATGACTTAATATGAATTATATGTCAAGTTGATAATGATGTGAGAGAGTTTAATTATGTATGTGGAGTTGAGGCTGTAAGGGTGAAATATTGGGAGTGAAATTTTGATTTTGCAGGTTTTGTATCCTAGGTAGCATTGTAGGTGCAGTCGGCTTTTCGCTAGACTGTAGTTGAGTTGTAGAGTTAGTTGAGTTCTACGGGTTTTTGGTAGCTTTAAACCTACCCATGCCCTAGGAACTTCCATCCCAAAAGTGGGATGTGACATCTTTTACTTGAAATTCATGAAACATATAAAGCTTATAAATTTATAAATAATAACATGAAAATCATGAAAACATAAAATTTAAAATTTAAAATTTCATTCTTGAAATTCTTGAACTTCTTGAAATTCTTGAAACTTGAAAACTTATTCTTGAAATTCATGGAACATATAATTGTGAAAGTATGGAACTTGAAATCTCATTTTCTTAAAAATCTTGTAATGAAATATAACATGGAAAACAAATCTATAATGATGGCATAATGCCACTACACCATAAATGGCCTATAGCAACACCAAAATTTGTTGCATCAAACCTTAAATTTGTTGCATTAGACCTAAAGCAACACTTTTCTGGGGTTGCAATTTCGGACGTTGCTATTTTGGCTATGGTAACACTTTTCTTAATATAATGCAACACTTAGAAAAGTGTTGCAATCTTTTGAATTAATGCAACACTTTTGGCCAAATTTTTTTTTAAAATAACACTTTTAAAGAGCAAATGCAACCAATTTAGCAATACTTTTTAGTCCAATTGCAACATTTTTTTTTTAATTACAAATGCAACATTTTTTTAACCTAATTGCAACACTTTGTAAGACATATGTACAATGCTTTTTTTAGTGTAATGCAACATTTTAACTGAAGCAAATGCAACATTAATTTTAAATAATTACAACACTTTTTACAATGGATCAAAGCAATCATTCAATTAAATTGGATAATTAAAATACAAAAATACAAATACTATCATAATCATTCAAAGTTTCATAATATTCAAAATATATATCATAATCATTCACAAGTTGTGCATGTTGCAACAACTAAAATATTTCATCCAATCTTTTATCATTTCTTTTGCTATTCTCTCTCTTAGAACCACCAAGTTTGCATTAACCATATTATTTGAGATTCCTACAAATATAAATTAAAGACAATAAATATAAAAGACACAGGCATTATGTACTTGTACTGAAATAGAACAAGTTTTAAGTTAAAAAACTAAGGAACATAAAATTTAAACAGCATCAAACATAAATTTGGAAAGTAAAATTAAGTTTCAGAAGCTAAGATTAAGATTTTGAGATGTATAATAGGCTTACCTTCACAAACTCCCATGTCATCTTTGCCAGGGAGTTTATGCCAATTGATGCAGTCAAGTGGCACATATTGCCTTGCCAATGTCCCCAAGAACATAAAACCAACATTAACAACATGATAAATAAAAATTAGAATAAAAAAATTAAAGAATTGCATTTAAAACATTGCCTTTAATAAAAATTCAAGTCATTACTAGAAAAAAAAAAAAAAAAAAAAAAAAAAAAAAAAAGGGCAAAACTTGTGGCCAATATGAAGATCTAAGGCCAATGAACTCAAGATTTCAAGTTCAAACCAAACAATTGCAAGGTGTCATAAACTAAATAATACACTAAGAAATTACAATAAACAGAGAATTTGCAAGGGAATAAATATAGCATAATATCCTTCTAATCTGAGTTGTATCACCTCTTTCATCTGAGGAGTGACTTGGACTGTAATCCTCAAAGTGAGAACTATCAACCATGGACTGTCGTGAAAGACAAGGAAGAAACTCTGAAAGAACAAATTCAGCAGCTGCATTAGCATCTTTAAGGTGCTCAATAGCAGCAAATCTTAAAATCTAATGTTAAAATAAGAAGTAAAAGGATAGAGTTTAAAATCTAAAACTCAAATGTGGGTCAATTGTCAATTTGCTCCACTACTACTTGATCCTTCTGCTCATCAAACTGCAGAAAAGTGCAATAAACGCATTTATTTCAGCATTTCCTATACTTTTTTCTAATAAAACCTTTACATATCAGATTCAGAAGTTATTAATTCTTAGCAAATTATACAGTTTAATAGCACAAAATATATTAATTAGTTTTTGATGAAGCTAATTCCAACCGAAATAAGATCGTTTAGAATAGTTCACCTTTAGTTGAGTTCGAACTGAACTGGTGTGACCTATAAGAAGAAACAAGAGTCAAGTGGGCTAGGCGGGGTGCCTAGCAAAGCCACTCCGATGGTCAAGTTAGTGAATAAGCTCAATATAAGAGACTGAGAATAATGTTGGAGTATTGCTTATATTTGTGTTAGCAAGAATGCATGTACCTTTTGTTGGTTTAATTTTGAGGTATTTATAGGAGATAGATTCTTACAAGAGTTGAGTATGGATTTTCTTGACCGGTTCGGATATAGATTGACTTGCTCCATCGTTTTGATCCTTTTCCTGCTTGGATACGAACTAGATGACTTTTTATTTGACTTTAGTCAATGGGCTTTGTAAATATATTATATTGGACCGGGTCCAACTTACTTTACTATCCAGTTCGATATATTTTGTCCCTTATCACCAATGATGCCAAATTACTAAGGGAAGACCAAAGACGGTGGTGGTGGATTACTCAGTTTAGTTTTAGGGTTTTTGTTTTAAGCAATTTTCCAGAAAAATAGATTTCTTAGAGCTTCAATGGCTCATGATTTTGATAGAGAGAGATATATTAAAGAAAGGAAGGATAGGATAGGATAGGAAGGGGGGAAAATAAGAATATTTTTTTTTTCTTTTTAACTTTGACCAACAAGATACCATTGCAATCATATTTTCAAATTGGTATTTATTAATCAAAATGTTTAAAATGAAATATAATTGTAAAACTAGGTATAGGTTAGGGTAAATTAAACCATTATACTCAGGAGTTGTTAAGAATATTATATGAAAAAATATCTCACATTGATTAAATACAAACATATTAAGTGATTAATATAGAAATGGATTCCCCAACCTTAATAAACTAGCTTTTAAGGTTGGTTCTCCCAAATCTATATTAAAAATTTCTTAAAATTGAGGCATTCAAGATGAAAAAATACAATATAAATAAATAAGTTTAAATTAAATCAAATAATTTTTAATTTTATTAACATTAGAGTAAAAGTTAAATTATAAATAAAAATTTCACGCTTTTATGTTATAAAAAGCATAAAATAAAATAAAAAAATAGTAGAAGAGTATAGTACAAATTCTAAATAAGACCAAAAACTAAAAATATAATAGCAAAAATATAGTTAATTAGGAAAAATGTAGTTATTGTTAACTAAAAATATAGTTAATTAGGAAAAATGTAGTTATTGTTAGTGTTATTTTCTAGGTTACTATTGTTTTTAATTTTATATTTCAATTTTGTAAATTAATTTTTAGGATATTTCTATTTTATAGGCTTTTTATTAAGTTATATTTCTAAAAGTTTAGATTTTTCTCTACTTTATTTTGTAAAAATGCTTCCTATTTTCTATATATATATATATATATATATATATATATATATATATAATTGAGGGCCTTTATAATTAGAGGGACTAAGGCGATTACCTTAATCGCCTTACCCATTGAGCCGCTTCTAATTACACTTACAAAAAATAAATGAATAAATAGAAAAATAGAAGAACACTTCCGTAACATTTTTTTTTTATATATATAAGCAAAAGGATTAATTTTATTAATGTGGATTAACATAGTATATAAGCATTATACTGCAGAGACAAGAAAGAAACACAATAAAATCATAGCCTAAATAAAGAATATCAACCCTTAAAAATATGTTATGACCAAGACATCCTAACTCCCAACAAAACCTTTTAGAAATATAATTATAGAATTACATAAATAAGTAAATATAAAAATATAATAAATTTTATTCGCATTCTATAATAATAATAATAATAAATTATATTCTCACGTGATAATATTCTATAATTATCATGGCAAAGTTCAATATCTAGTATTTTTCTTTAATGTAGTTCACCTTCCCACTTTAAAAGGGTGTGAAAACAAAAATTCCTCTTTCACTAAATTTAAATATTGGAAAATGTTGGAAAATTCTTTCTTATATTTGGTGTGTTTACATCAATTTAATGAGATAATAATCAATAAAGAAAAAAATATCATCCTGAAAACAATATTTTATATGTTAATGTAATGCATACAGTATACATTAATAATATCTTTAAGAAGAGGGCCACCAATCCACCATTTTTATTGACATTGGAAATTCTTTTGAAGTCATTCTGGGACATCTAAGGGAAGACAAATTAAATACGCAATAGAGGCAGGGTGGCTCAGTGGGACTCCGATTATAAAGGGCCCTTATATATATATAGTATAAAAAATATGAAGTATTTTTACAAAAATAAAGTAGAGAAAACAAAATGTTAAAATTTTGAAAATATAACTTAATATAATTTTGAAAATAGGATTATATTAGCTTTTCCTTCTCTTAAAATTTTAAAAAAAAAAATCTATTAGCTTTTCCTAAATAGTAGCATAAATCCATAATTTTTTTCAACTACATACTTAAATGCTACCTCTCAAACCAAAAGAAATTCTAACGTCAATTTTTTCTTTTTTCTTATAAAACGGCTATCTCATTCTATCTAATTGATTATTTTTATTATATTATAAATCAGAAAATATCTTCATTGCATGATATATTTAAACTATTTTCGAAACATGATGACATATTTGGTTTTTTATTTTGTCTTGAAAGATTAAGATCATTTGATAATTTGATAATTGTAGTTTAGAAAGAAAAAAAATGTATTGACCTTGAAAAAATTCTTAAGCATGACATTCACTCTGATATAGATAGTTTTGATTTGTTTTCGGAATTAAAAATTTTAAAAAAAGTTGCAAAAGCAAATATTAATAATCCAATTGAAATACTTAATCTAATAAAAGAACTAGATTGTTTTCCAAATTGTTTCATTGCATATAAAATACTACTTACAATTAAGGGTGGGCAAAAACTGACCCGAACCGAATTTTCAAACTGAACCGAACTGAAATTCTCATTTGAATCAGTTAATTTGGTAAAATGGAGTGGTTTGGTGCAGGAGCTAGGAGAAATTCGGAGTTCGATTTTCAGTTCGATTCAGGTGAATTTGAACCCGAACCAACCAAAAAAATAAAACGACGTCGTTTTATTAGCTTATAATACTACGTCGTTTTAATCTGCTATATAAACGTATTATTAACCCTATAACCCTAAACCTACCTCATTTCTCAGTTTTCAGCCGCCTCTCATTTCTCTTTTCAGTCATTTTCTGTCAACTCTCCTGCTTCTCTCTCAACTACTGAACCCTAACCCTAGATCCATTTTGTTTTCTTTCTCGTCTCTCTGCCTCAGGTCTATCTCAGACGGCACTACCTTCCTTCATCTTGTTCTTGTATAGTATAATCTCAACAGTTGAACCCTAATCCTAACACTAGATCCCTTTCATTTCCTTTCTCTTTTTTGCCTCTGGTCTATCTCAGAGACTCAAACCCAAACGACGCCACCCTCCTTTATCTTGTTTAGTATTACCACTGTTTATCTCTGTTTACCTAAGATCTAACTCTTTGTTGTGTCTCAATTGATGAATCTTAACCTTAACCCTAAATTCGTTTTATTTCCTTTCTGTCCTCTGCCTCTAGTCTATCTCATATCCTAAAATGGCGCCACCTTCCTTCATCTTGTATAGTATTACCAAGATTTACCTTTGTAACTCTGTTTACCTAAGATATAATTGTGGTCTATGGTTTAATGGTGGAAGCTTAACATTTGTCCCTATGAAACTTTGATTTCCTTCAACAAATCGATTTGCACTTCTCTGTCTGTTAAAGGTAAAAAGCCTAACATTTGGGCCTTTGAATATTTGATTTCCTTCATTAATATTTGATTTCCTTCATTTATAATGTTGTTTGTTGATGCATTTTTTTAACTTGTGATTTTTTTTTTTTTTTTGTGCATTTTGCATGCCTGATTAATCTTTACCTCTACATGTGAAGGATTTGTTAAAGTAAGTGGAAAATGGAGATTTTTTAACAATTGGTGGATTAATGGGTGTGGATTTAGAGGTTGCTCGGAGAAAGGTAATAATTTTCTTTTTATTTCAAATTTGTTATTGAAATTGTAAAGTGATAAGCTGATAAATTTCAAATGTTGGTGATTTTAATCGATTATTATCTTGTGTTTTTGTTGTTATCAACTGATGGTAAATTGGTGGTAATGGATTTGTGATAAAAAGCAAAATCCTACTTATTTATCATTGGGTCTGGTTTTTTCAAGTTTTTGTTAGTTTGTTGGAGACAAACAGTTGTTTATAAAAGGTAATATCTCAAATTCTCAGTAAATTTTTTGCTTGTGTTTTGATAATTTGATTTTTGTAAATTAAAATGGTGTTAATGTGATTTGTTTTAATATTCACTGAATTAATTTTCTAGTATTTTTTACTAGGGAAATTTGGTTGTTTTTTGAATTGTGATTTTAAAATTCATTGTCACTGAGTGAATTTTGTGATGTTTGTTTCCTTTTAATCTTATTGAAATTTTTTAACTGATGTATTTTATTTTTCTATTTTTTACTACAATTTTATGTAGATGTCTAATAAACGTGCATCTGGGACTGGTGGTACTATAAGTGGTAGCAATCTAAATGTAGCCAGTCCCATTGTTCAAAGCTCCTCTACTCAAGCAAAGGGCAACAATGTAGAAGCTCCTGTACAACCAACTGCTAATAAACCATAACCTGCACAGAAAAGGAAACAAATGGAATCCATATCTTCTGTTTGGGATCATTTTTGTAAGAATTTAAATGCAGAAGGTAAGGTGGTAAGTGCCAAATTCCTTTACTGTGCTAAAGAATATGCATGTGACCCTAAGACAAATGGCACTTCAAGCCTTAGGAATCATATGCTTAAATGCTTGAAAAACCCCCATAGTAAAGAAGTTAGGCAATCCTTGTTAACCTTGCACCTATTTCTGAATCTCTTAATGTGATTGAGGGTAATGAAGGGGTGGGATCACTAGGCACTTGAAAATTTGACCAAGATGTCATTAGGGAGGCAATTGCATTCATGATCATAGTAGATGAGCTACCCTTTAAATTTATAAAAGGGGAAGGTTTTAAAAAATTAATGATGACAACATGTCCTAGATTTAAAATGCCTTTTAGGAGAACAATTACTAGGGATTGTTTTAATTTTTACATAAATGAAAGGGCTAAGTTGAAATCTTTTCTTAAAAGTCATAGTCAAAGAGTTAATCTTACAACTAACATTTAGACAAGCATGCAAAAAATTAATTATTTGTATGTAACTACCCATTTTATAGATGATGACTAGAAGTTGCATAAAAAAATTCTTTCATTCATTCCTGTGTCGAGTCATTGTGGTGAATATATTGGTAAGGCCATTGAAACTTGCTTGCTTGATTGGGACCTTAATAGTATATTCACTATTACAGTAGACAATGCATCTTCCAATGATACTGTTGTTGCTTTTTTGAAGAAAAGAATGCTAAATTGAGGGACTTCTGTGTCCCAATGCAAGTTTTTGTACATGAGGTGCATTGGCCATATTCTGAATTTGATTGTTATAGATAGGTTAAAAGAGGTTAACCCATCTGTAAAGAAAGTAAGAGACTATGTTAGGTACGTTAGAAACTCTCCTGCTAGGTTGAGGAAGTTTAAGGAAATCTGTGAATTGCTTGATATTACTTGCAAATCCTCATTGTGTCTTGATGTACCAACTAGGTGCAATTCCACCTATTTGATGTTTAAAACAGCATGTGAGTTTGAGAAGGCATTTGAAAGGTTTGAGGAACAAGAGTCTAATTTCATTTCTGATTTGGGGGCTGGGAATGTGCCTGATTTTATGGATTGGTCATGTTGTAGAAAAATTACCAAGTATTTACAACATTTTTATGATATGACATTGAGAATTTCTGGTTCTCTATATGTCACTTCCAATACATTTTTCTCTGAAATTTCTGACTTTCATTTCATGTTAAAAGAAATGTGTGCTAGTGAAGACCTTGAACTTGCTGTTTTGGATCAAAACATGAAAGTTAAATATAACAAATATTGGGAGGATCCAGAAAAGATGAACAAAATCATCTTTTTTGCTAGTGTGTTGGATCTAAGAGAAAAAGTTGAATTCATGGAGTATTCCTTTGGGCCGATGTATGGTTCTCATTTTGGTGGGAGCATATTTGCAAGTATCAAGCATGAACTCTACATGCTCTTTAATGAGTGTGAGAGCATGTACTCATCACAACCTTCCTCTCAATCAGATTCACAAAGTACACTTACCAATTCTCAAACCCAATATGATTCATCTTTTCAATCAAAGAAATCAATGTATGTTTTAAAGTCTAAGTTTAAGCAGCACAAAATGGAAATGGGCATTAGTGGGAGCAA